>PVHX01002491.1:0-167045 GCA_004024805.1 Geosciurus inauris
GTGGGGCTTCAAAGGGGGCCGGCAGCAGGAGGGGAAAGGTGGCCTTTGATTTCAGGGATCTTGGCTGCTCGGCTGGACCCCCCACACTTTTGGCCTCCATGACCCCAGATGGAGGATGCCAGATCACAAGCTGAAGGAAGTGGGTGTGGGCGCCCCAGGGGGTTTCCAGGGGCACCGAGGACCCAGCCCCGCAGCAGCCCTTGTGCCTGGAGGGCAGCTCCCAGCTCCGAGACAGACCTTCTCCACCAAGCAGCATGAATGGAATCACGTTTCTCCTCCCTTTCTGTCCCCTCAGGCTCATATTTGGCACCCTCTACCCAGCGTATTACTCTTACAAGGCTGTGAAGTCCAAGGACATTAAGGAGTATGTAAGTAGAGCGTTTGCCTGGCAGGGTGGCGAGGGGTGGGCTGGCGCGGGAGGCTGCCCCCGGGAGTGGGCCCTGTGGCCGGCAGAGACCCCTTTGGAGTGGGTCCCCGGCTGGACCTTGAGTGTTAGGTGGGAAGGCCAGAGGACAAAGCGCCTGCGATTGACCCCCGTGCCTTCACTGCTGTCAACCTCAGTCTCCTTGTTGGGACAACTGTGGACCCTTGGACCAGCCCTGGGGTCAGCCTGGAACGGAGGGCAGGGGATCCGTGCTGGGGTCCCCCAGACCTGGCGTCTTCCTGGCTCTGTAGCTCCGCCCCCATTCCAGTCCACGATGCCACCGCCCTATGGGCGAAGCCGTTGCTGTCAGCCTTTGGAGGGCAGATGCCGTCCACCGTCCCCTGTGGCGTCCCCGCAGCTTGCAGAGGGCTGGGCATGTGGGAGCGGCTGTGGAGGAAGGTTGAAAGGTCGTCCCTGGGCTCTGTCCCTGGATGTGCTGGGACACATCCACAGAACTGCTAGGCCACCCTGATTGGCAGAGGCGTGTCTGGTGGGTGAGAGAAGGTGCCCCTTACCCTGGAGGACACACCCAGGCCAGTGCAAGGAGGTGGACCTGGGCATGGGGAGCCTGGTGAGGGCCCAGCTCTGATGTTTGATGGCCTCAAGGCTAGAGCAGTGCTTAAACTTCCAGGAGGCTCCATGTCCTCTCTGGGCAGTGGGGTGGGTGACGACAACCCTCTCTTACTCAGATGTCACCTGGCAGGTTTGATGCAGGTAAAGAAACCCTTCAGAGTAGGCTGGAAGCTCATCGTGGTAGGTTTCCCAGGGAGCCTTGGTGAAGAAGCCAGACACCCCCGGGCCCCAGCCACTCGGGGCCCCTCTCCCAGGGCCCCGGCCCTCCTTGCCTGACTTGTGCTCTGCTGCTCCTGAGCAGGGGACCCAGAGGGACAGTTCCTCCTCTGGAGACCGTCCCTGCACTGCGTGAGTGCATCTCAGCGAGCACTGTGGACAGCAGTGGCGCTGCTGGCCCCAGGACCTACAGGACCTCCACTGACTGGGCCAGGGCGAAGCCTCCGCAGCCTCTTCCTGCCCAGCCCTTCCCCTCATGGGCAGTGCACCAGGGAGAGACCGTGGTCAGTGCGGGGCGGGCTGACCCTCCGCCTGGCAGGGCAGAGAACCCTCCCCGCTGAGCTCAGCCCTGGTGCTCTGTGCTCACTAGACTCGCGGGAGCCTGGCCGAGGACCAGAGTGGCAGCTTGTCAATGTCGAGTGGACACGACGCCTGGCAGCTGTCAGGGGGCCCAGGGGAAGCTTGGCCGGTGGGGAGGCTTCTGGGTATGTGGGGGAGCAGAGCGTCGGGGGCCTCCTTCCTCTGTGCTCACACTCATGTTACACAGCCACATGCTCAGTGTCACTGTCACACACTATCACACCCGGTGTCCCAGGCACGTGTGCTCACGTGCTCACACTGGCTCTCAGGCACATGCACACGCTCCCCCTTAGCCAGTGGCCCATCTGTGCAAGAGGGGAGCCCAAGGGTCCTGTGGTGCTCTGCCTGGCCACCACCTCGCAGGCACACCTGGTGGTGACCGTCCCTGGGCGGCCCCGGGCCTCTGCAGCTCCTCCTGCTCCCTGCGGCCAGGCTCAGCAGAGCCCTCCTGCTGACTCAGTCACCTCCCGTCACGGGGGCCTGGTTCAGCAGGGCAGCAGCTCCTGCTGGGCTGTGTGTGGCCAGGCCGCTTCCTTGGCAGGCTCTGCAGGAGGCCCAGGTCGGCCTCTTGTGGCTCCTGGAGGCCGCCTGTACCCCTTGACCGGCCAGTCCTCCTCCAGCCACGGGCTGGGCACCCAGCACTCCACAGGCACGATTCCTCCCCGGGTCCGCCTGGCGTGCCTCTTGTATCACCCGTTCATGCCCATGTGGCTTCGGCTGGCACGTGGCGGGAGGGCTCCCTCTGAAGCGCCGTGGCCCAGCCCTTCCCTCCCAGAACGACCCTTGCGATCTGGCCTGCAGGGTCCAGCAGTGAACCGCCATGTTCACCTCCAACAGGGCAGTGCAGGGAGCCCCCGCAGAGGCCCCAGGCCCTCTACCCCCTGCCCGACAGGATCGTCACCACGTGGACCTCCGTCCTAGTGAGTGTCTTGAGGTGGCCAGGTGACAGTGACATATTTGCTTCCATTCCCTGAAAGCGTGTTGCACTGGTGACCCGCCATCTCTCAGGTGAGGGCGAGAATGCTGAGGAGCTGGACCGCGGCCTGCCTGCGTGAACTGGGGTCTCCTTAGACACGGGCCCTGGTCCAGCCGGTCCCGGTGGGTGGCACCCCCACACTTCTGAGGTGCTCCCAGCGAGGCCGGGGTGTGGCTCCGTGGGCCACGCCGCAAACCCCAAGGCTCTGGCGTTGGGCAGAGCTGAGACGTGTGGCCCTCGTGGCTTGGTTCCTGAGCCTGGAGGCCCTGGCTAGGAAGAGAGCCATGTGTCAGTCGCAGGGTCAGAGGAGACATGCATCCCCAGGAGAGGCCGAGCCTGGGGGAGGCCAGCAGCCTCGGGGCTGTGGGGTGTGCGAGCCCAGGCTCCCCGGAACGTCAGCTTGTCATCCCATCTCTGCTCGGAGGAGGCCTTGGCGAGAAGCAGTGTGGGAGGTGCTCCCCAGAGGAAGGGCCCTCCCGAGCCCGAGCCCGAGCCCGAGCCCCGCTGGCTGCGAGGCTCCCCGAGTGGAGGAGGCAGGAGCGCGTCCGGGCAGAACAGGAGCTTTTTCTGTGCAGCCCCTGGGCTGGGCTGGGCCTGGGCCACGGCCCTCCCCCGGGAGGCTGGCAGGTGCTCCACCTGCTGCTGGCAGCTTGTCTCTGCCCGGGGTTGTGGCCAGGTTGGCACCCGGGAGACGGGCCTCTTTCACTTCCTCTTGGCCTCCTGGTGCCTGGTCCATCGAGTGCCTGCCAGGGAGCCTGAGGGAGGAGGCTGGCTGGTACCATGGGCCTGCCACCTCATCTCCTTGCTCACCAGAGCCCCTCCACTGTGGCCCTGAGGTGACTGAGCACAGATGCCCTCGTCCTCTGGGCCCATGATGTCATCCCAGGTACCGCCTGACCCCCTCGACTCCGCCCGAGCTTTCAAGCAGCCACCCTTCACCTGGGCGCTCAGGTGGCGAGACACAAGCACAGACTGTCCTGAAGGAAGGGGTCTCTACGCACGGTGCCCTGGAAGCAGGAGCTCCGCTGCTGTGGGGTGGGTGCCTGGGACAGGGCAGAGCCAGGCAGTGACCGCCAGAGGCCCTGTGGGCAAGCAAAGGCCAGCACAGGGGACGCAGCTGAGGACTGGCCAGGAGTGGTTTCGGCGGCTCTGCCTGCCTGACACCTGGTGCTGGGCCCAGGTGGCCGTGGCTGGGGACACGGGTGCCACCTGTGGATGCTCCACAGGCGCAGCTGAGAGGATGGCCCTGCACTGGCTCTGCATGGAGGGGCACCCTGGGAGGGGCGTCAGTCTGCAGCCGGTGAGGCCGCACACGCCGGGGCATCGGGAGCGCAGAAGACAGGCAGGTGTGACTAGGGCACTGGTCAGTGCACACACACCTGTCCTAGGCAGGCGCACTGTGGAGTCCTGCCTGCAGGGAAGGCCCTGCCTTGCTCTCCCAGGGCCCAGCCACAGGGCAGCTGTGCGTGTGACCTCATGCCAGCTGACGGTGCAGGGTCCTCTGTAAACCAGGCTCCGTTTTTTCTCCTTAGTCGTTTGGTGGTTGTAGATGAGTGTGATTTTCATCTCCGAGGCACCGCTGTTCCCCTGACCCCATTAGGCTGCCTGCGTCCCCCTCAGGTCCTGTTTGGGTAGAAGCGTTTTACCAGGAGTGCATGATGGGGCTTCTCCAGGCGGACACAGCCTCGCCGTGGCTCCTCGTCTGTGCGGGTTCAGCCTCGCTGCTCTGATCCGTCCTCTCCAGGGCCCATCGGGCCTCCCTGGATGTCCTCTGGACCCCAGCTGACCTGTAGCCCATCTCCCTAAATTGGCTTTCTTTACCTTCTTCTGGTGGCACTGGGACTGTCGGTCCCCGGTGCCCCGGCTTGGCAGGTGTCTTTCCTCCCGTGCCTGCACACCACCTGCAGGGGCACTCGAGGGAGCTTGGGTTGCCTCCCAGGCTGTCTTTTCTTCTCAAAAAGCCATCTTGGGAGTATTTCCCAAGTGTGCGTGTCCCTTCTCCCCTTTGGGGAGCCACCTTGTCATTCCTGTCCACGCCAACATCAAATCACGTCCTCAGCACCTGTTGAATGCCGGGTCGTGCTGGGTGCTGGGTGCTGGGTGCTGGGTGCTGGATGCTGGATATGCACCGTGTGCAGGAGGAGCTGCTGTCCACCTCCGGGGGCTCCTGTGGTGGGAAGCGGAGCAGTGCAGTGAGCCTCGGACGGGCCCTAAGAGGCACTGGGAAGAGGAGGAGGGCACCTGGTCGTTGGCCACTTCCCAGAGGCCGTGACTGAGGCTGAGGGCCGCAGGCTGCCGTGAGGCCGAAGGCACTCTCTTCAGGGAAGTTAAAGTGGGAGGCGTGGGCAGGGCCGTGAGGAGGGGGACGCTGGGGCCGCTCGCAGTGCTGCTCAGACTCGCCCCTGGGAGCAGGTGGCTGTGCCTGGAGTGAGCAGGGCGGCCAGAGGGCCAGAGACGAGTGTGAGGGGCAGCTGTGGCCTGGACAGGTCTGAAGTGAGCCCGTGAGGGGACGGGGAGGAGCTGGAGGAGGAAGGACAGAAGTGGCCAGTCTCCCGGTGGAGGGTGCCCGGTCTGGAGTAGGCCAGGAGGCCTGGAAGCCCCGGCAAGGGGTGGGGAGCCCAAGGAGTGGCCAGCCAGGCAGAGGGACGCTGGGACAGTTGGGCCTTTGGGGCTTTTTGAGGGTGACCCTTCATATCCCATTGAGAAGTCCAGTCAGGACAAGGCTGTCGAGGTCCCTGGCACCCCTTGAAAAGTCACCAAGTAGAAATCCCATGCTCAGGGGATGCCGTGTGCCAGCCGGCGGGATGGCCAGCCACTGCAGGGTGGGTAGGCTGCAGGAGTCTGCGCTGGCCGCCGTCCAGGTAGGGGCCTCCTGGTGTGTCTGGCGTCTGTCCCTGGGGCCGTCTCGTGGACTCCTTTCAACGGGTTCCGTCGCTACCTTCCCGCGGCTCGGGCACTCGGAAGTGTTCACGCCTCGCTCCTTGCTGCCCTGGGAGGCAAGGCCAGTGTGCCCGCTGTGCCTGTGACCCGACCCCCTGGCGTCCCAGTCCCGGGAGGGTCCCTGCCACTTCTCTAGGTTTCCCGCAGGACCAACGTGTCACTGGTGGGAGGGCTGGCTCTCCCTTCCTCCCCCGCCCGGCCACCTTTTCCTTGTTTCTCGTTGTGACCCATTCTTGAGGACTTCCGTCAGGACAGGGCCGAGAAGTGGCAGGAGAGGATGCTGTCCCTTGTCCCTGGTCTCCTCGCCACCAGGGATGGGGCTGGTTGCAGGACCTTTCTTCCTTCCTTTCTTTTGGCAGATGTTTTTTTATCAAGGTGGGCAGGTTCTGCTGTCCACTCTGCCGAGAGTTTTTCTCACACGTGGTTGTTAGGTTTATTCCCTCTTCTGTTCTAGTGTTGTGTTGTGGGTGTTTTTTTTTTAAGTATTTTTTTAGTTGTCAATGGACCTTTATTTATACGTGGTGCTGAGAATCGAACCCAGTACCTCCCACATGCAAGGCAAGTGCTCTACCACTGAGCCACAACCCCAGCCCTGTGTTGTGGGCTTTTTGCTTTGTGTCTTGGGCTGGGATGGAGCCCGGGCCTCTTGCATGCCAGGCACGCGTTCTACCACCGCATCTCAGCCCCGGCCAGACGTGTTCCTTATTGATTCGGCTTCTTTGATGGATATGGGCCTTTGTACATTTCTTCCTTTTCTTTTTTCTTATCTCTTTCAAAGCTGTGTCTGCCAATTCTAACCTCTAGGTCATCTTTGGATCTGCTTCTGGGGACACTTCTGACACCTGTGCATGGCATCTTCCTGTCCCTTTACCCGTGTGGCTTTTTATTATACTGGACTCCGTGTCAGACGCACAGAAGAAACACAGCTGTCTGTGGTCCTCTTGTGAAGCATGAGCTGTGTTCAGCAGGCACTTCAGCTGTGACTGGTCCCCTCCAGTCCAGACTTCAGGGTCTCAGGAGAGCTGGTCCCCCTACGTGGCAGGGCTTGAACACAAGCGCTGTTTCTCCTGCAGTGAATAGAAACAGAATCCCTGCTCAACTCCTTCAGCTTCCCAGCTGTTTTGTTTCTTTAATGCAAAAATAAACATTTTGGAGTCTTATTGGTCTGTGCCATTCAAGAGCAGGACAGGGATTTGAGGGACATTACATGTAGACTTGGGGGCCCGCCCCTGTAGCTTCCCTGTCTCTGGGATTTTCTCTTCTCGTCTTCTACCAGCTCCACTCCGCTCTCCAGTTCTTCAGGCAGACGGGACTGGGTTGCTGAGTCCTCTCTGCCCCAGTCTGGGATTGTCCTTAGGTGCTCCAGCCTGGGGTCACCTCAGGTGGCTCCTCCCAGGGCTGGTTCTTTCTGTCTCTGCCTGTGTTTCTTTGCTCTCTGGTACCTTCAAATAGTTGTTTTGAAGTATTTTGCTGAGGGCTCATCGCTGTGGTCAGGAGGTCAGTCCAGCCCCAGCCACCACAGCGGGACGAAGACGAAGGAGGAGACCAAGGGTGTGGACTTGACCCTGAAGGCTGGGAGACTTTAACGGGGTGTGGTCCGAGGAGTCCACCTTGGGGGAGGTCAGGGCGGGCCAGCCAGGGGGAGCTGGGGCCAGCGGAGAGGGAAAGGGCGTCACCAGGGAGGGGCTAGAACGTCGTCCAGTCCTATAGGTGGCCCTGAGGATCACCCTTTCCCCAGAGTTGGGCCTGGTACAAGTTCATCCTGGGGCATCACCTACATGACCAGCCTGATGTGAGTCCTGGCAAAATGGCCGGGCTGAAGCCCGGGTCACTCCTGGTCTCTCTCTGCTCACCTGAGGCTGCTAAAGGCCACCAGGGTCTAACAGAGTCGGATCTGACCTTGAGCCTGGCTGGCTGTGGGACAGCCTGTGTGCTTCCAGCCCCACTGTATGGAGAGGAGCGGGGCAGGGGCTGGGACGGGCGGGGAGCCGGCGAGCGCCACACCGGGCAGCCATGAATATGTGACCCTTTCTCCCAGCTCTGCACTTTCTTTCCACAGGTGAAATGGATGATGTACTGGATTATATTTGCACTTTTTACCACGGCAGAGACATTCACAGACATCTTCCTCTGCTGGTAAGAACTCAGGAATGGGGACATTTCAAAGGACAGTTTGCCTGGTGTGATGTGGGGGGGGCAGGGCTGAACCTCAAACCTGGCTCAGGCTGGAGGTGCAGCTGCAGGGGTGTTAGCTGGGTCACTTGAGGACTGGGTCTATAAAAGCTGTTCAAGTAAATATGTATTGAATGACCTTTAAGAACAGGCACACGGTTCAAAGCACTAGGCACACGGGCAATACAGGCCCAGTTCCCTCAATTAATGCAGTTGGTAGAGAAGCATTTATGTGTCGAAAGAAAAGGCAAAGCCAAGGAACCCGGGGGTGCAGTGTGTGCACCTGTCATCCCCGCGGCTCAGGAGGCTGAGGCAGGAGGATTGCACTCTGCTACTGATGTCCTTTTGGTGGACATTTAATTTGTTTCCTATTTTTTCTTTTATGAGCAATACAGCTACGCTTAGCAATGGAATAATTAAAAATCATTAGTTCTTTGTATCAGCATGTTGTGCGTTAGGGGAAGAGGCTGTGAATGGTACCTAGTACCCTGTTTATAGTTACAGGCACGAGCGTGCACACGTGTGAATGTGTATTAGAAGTGGAAAGGGCACAGTGGCGCACGCCTGTCATCCCAGTGACTCAGAAGGCTGAGGCAGGAGGATCTCCAGTTCCAGGTCAGCCTCAGCAACTTAGGCCCTAAGCAACTTAGTGAGGCCCTGTCTCAAAATAAAAAAATAAAAGGAACTGGGGATGTAGCTCAGTGGCAAAGCATCCCCAGTGTCAAAAACAAAACGACAAGAATGTACCGTGAAAGAAACACTGAACCCGGGCTGTTTCTACGGCTCCGAATCCTGGGGTGGTCCTGCATTCGCTGTTACGGGAATCTTCCACCGTGATCAAGTGCCATCAGAGAAAAATGTTAACAAAGAGTTCTCATTTTGGAGAAGATAAAGTTCTCACCCCAGGAGGACCTGTGTGGAGTTACTCTCTGGGCCGTCCGGCTGAGGACAGACCTGCACAGCACTTCTGGGTGCTGTTTTGGGTCAGTGGCCTTCATTCTTAGTATGGGGTCTTTCTCCTACAGGAGCCTGGCTTTCATGTCCCCTGGGAGAAGTAGATGTCTCAGCCACGGGGCCTCAAGCTGTAGGGCAGGGACCTGGTTTCCCAGTTGAGGTGCTTGTGCCACCTGCACTGCAGCCAGAGGCAGCAGGAATGGAGGGCTGGGCCTCCTCCATGGAGACCAAGCTCACAGCACCAGCCCCAGCTCAGAGGCCAGCTCTCGGAGCTGAGCAGTGTGCAGAGCTGCGTCAGGAAGGCCCTGGCTGATTCGCAGAGATGAGGGTAACCGGCCCAGCCGAGGCTGCGGAGGCCTGAACAGTGAGGCGAGCATCTCAGCTGTGCTGCCCTCCTGCAGTGACACCCCCCGGAGGTTGGCCTCCCAGCCTCCTGGCCTTCATGGGAGTGTGAGTGAGTGTTAGGCTCTTTCCCAGGGCCTGGGCGTTTCAGCCTGGCTGCTCTTGCTGGGTGTGATCCTGTCTAAGGACGGCTGTGTCCTCCTGGTGCTGGAGCATGGTGCCATGGGGAAAGGTCCCCAGGGCACTGAATTTTAGGTCTCCCACCTCCTGAGTGCTCAACAACTACTTTTGGGGTTGATCTGATTTTTTTCAAGAGGCACCTCGGTTTCCTAGCACCACCTTCGCAAATCAGCCCCTTCAAGGAACACGGCGTCACTACCAGGTTAGCAGTGCAGGTGGAATCAACCGCTCAGGACCTCCCCAGGCCAGAGCCGGGGTGTGGACCGGCCTGGGCTGTCTGGACCCCTTCTGGGCTGGTTGGAGTTGTCAGGGTCCAGTTCCTCGTGACCTGGACTTGACGTGTGCCACCCCCTCATCTCAAGCCAGAGGGACATGGAGCCCGCCTCGTTCTTTGAGCCTGTCTTCTGCAGGAGACGGAGCTCTGCCCCTGCTTCAAGACCTCGTGGGAGCAGGACCCCAATAATCCAGGACGGTCAGTCTCTCCTCCAGGTCAGCTGGCGGGTGACCTTCCTCACACCTGCAGAGTCCCTTTTGCCCTGTAAGGAGTTTTCCTGGGAGTAAAATCAGGGGACAAGGTTTTGGACGAAGATTCTGCCGACAGCTGGAGGGTGTGGGGTAGCTGGTGTGCTGGAGCCGAGCAGCGGTGGCCGAACCCCTCTTCCTCCCAGGGCAGCCTCCCTGCTCCTCTTCTGGCTGCCTCGCTGGAGGGGGCCAGGAGTCTGGGGGCGGTGCGAGGGTCCCGCCCTCCTCCTGGAGCCTGAGCTCCACTTCTGTGGGGCAGGGGCTCCTGGGAGCTGTCACTCACCTCTGCTGCTCTTCACCTGCCCTGGGACGGTTTGTTCCTGGGGAGGCTTTCTGAACATTCCACGCTCATGGAAAGGACAGTGGAATACAGGATGGTGACTTGACTTGTTCCACCATTGAATAGTTTCGTTTGGTTTTCTAAGAAATCATAAACTAGCACACGTGCCTGGCAAAACAAAATCGAAACAGGGCACTGAAGTCGTTCTGGGGGCCGGAGTGAAGCTCATGGCCTGTGAGGCCCTGGTTCCACCCTCGCACCACCAGTGTGAGGAGGAGGACGGGAGGAGACGTGTGTGCTGTCCCTCAGCCCCTCAGCCGCCCTCCCAGAGCCCGACTGTGAAGTCTCCTGTGCTTCCTTCTAGAATGCTCTGTACGCACGAGTAGCGTATTTTGGACTTTTCGTCCCATGGTCAGCCTTCCTGGAAGACAGCGACCCCTCCAGAGTGTTTGGATGTCACGTCGTGGGGGAGTCGGCGGCTGCCCGTGTCCCTGTGCTCTGCCTGTGCCTGGGGGTTAGGGCGCAAGTGTGGGTGCCCCTGGCCTCAGATGCTCCCTGTGCTCCTGGCTCCTCCTGGCATCCCCCGTAGGACATGCAGGCTGGACCGTGGGGCCGGACAGGAATAGGTGTGGTTGGTGGTGGCATTGGCAAAGCCGAGGGACACAGCCGCTAGGAAACACAGGGTCCAGGTGGCCCCACCTGGTCCTGACTCCAGAGGCCACCATGCTCCTCCTGTCCCCACACACTGCAGAGAGATTTGGGGCCACTAAGGGGGAAACTAGTGTTAGGCAGGGCCAGCGTGCTCTGTGAGGGCCAGATGGTGTGCGGAGCCATGGGTACTGCCGCTCCTGATGGACAGAACGCAGTGGGCATGGCCATGTCCTGAGGAAACTGTCATCACCAATGCAGCTGACGGGCTGGCCCTGGTCCCCAGTCCCTGGACTCCTGGATCCAGCACACTGACCAACTGAAGGACAGCAGTAGGCTTTGTGGGGACGTGGTTGGAGTGGCCCACAGCACAGAAGAGGAGCTGGGAGAGCAGGCTCGGGAGGGTGGCCAGGGCATCTCAGTGACCTGCCCTGAACCCTAGGGGCTCTGCTCTCTCCACGGCCTGCTACCCTCGGCTCTTGCATGCCTATGCTGAGGGCCTCCTAGTCCCAGATTTTACTCTCCTGTGACAGATTACTTAGCACTTACTACTCAGTGCTGCCTCAATAGTGCTTAGTACATGGTACTCAATACTACCTGAGTAGTACTTAGTCCTTAGCTGTGATCGAGAGATCGCTAGTGTAAACGGGGCCCTGGGGGCTGCCCACTGTATCTAGGGTGGAGGGAGCGGGCAGGGAGAGTCTCCAAGTAATACAGATAAGTAGCAAGGAAACCCCAGGGGGGGATGTGGGGAGCAGCCACAGCCGCCTGGGGGGAGGCCGCCTCAGCCCACCGTCCACACCGCCCTGAGCTTTGCTGACGGGGTCGCCTGGCTGTCTTGGCTCTCTGGCTGGATGCCACCCAAGGGCAGGGTGCCTCACCTGGCTCTGGGTCCCTCCTGCTCCGCACACGCCCTCCGACCTGCGGCCTTCCACGGGGTTCTCCCTAACGGATGAATGGGATGTGCATTCCTGGGTGAGCAGACCAGAGGGCAGGACAGAGGCCGGGGAGCAGGAGAGGAAGGCGAGGGTGGCTAACGGTGGGTCCGTCTTCAGATTCTGGCTGTGGTACCATGAAAGCCCTCAGAAGAGCCTGCTTTCAACCAAGGGCCCGGGAAGGCCAGGAAAGGCTGTGGTGGTGTCAGTGCTCTGCTGACTCCTCCGCTGCCTTGCGCCCGGGAGCAGGCCCAGGGCCTGCGCTCCTTCTGTACCCAGCTGATTCCCCTGCCCCAGAGACCTTCCACCAAGAGCCGTCCCCCGGGGGCAGGGGAACACAGCTTAGCACTGTCTCGTATAGTCCAGACCTCCCTGGGGGCAGCACCAACAGACAGGCCTACTGGCCACTGCAAAATCTACTCTGAATGGACTGGAGATGTCCTGTAGGCCCGACGAGACAAGACCTGGGAAATGAGCCTGGAAGATTGGAAGATCGGCAGGAAGATTTCAAAGGCTGGTCAGTGCAGATGGGATACACCTGAAAGAACCCAAAGCCGGAGGATAAATGGGGCCTGAGCAGTCCAGACTGAGCAGGACTAACGTGCAACTGATCCCACAAGCCCTGATCTCGCAGCCTGGGGCAGAGGCTCGTGGGGTTGGCCACACACCATGCGGGTGTGGCTGTGGGAAGCAGGTGCTCTTCCTCATAGCTGCCTGGAGGGGCCGCCTCTGATTACAAAGCACATGCGGAAATTCTTCTGGGCATTTGTGCTGCACATGGTTCGCACATTGTGTAAACAAGCACACACCAGCCGGGTGTGGCGGTGCACACCTGTCATTCCAGCCACTCGGGAGGCTGAGGCAGGAGGATCACAAGAAGGGGTTTGTGGGAGGCTGTGGCTCAGCGCCACCTGCCTCTGGAAAGGCGCACCAGCAAGGGATGTTTTCACTAGGAAGGGACGTGGTCGAGGGGCCGGAGTGGGAGGGGACTCCTCTTGCACTCCTCGGCCTGTGGCATGGTTTTAGCTTTGTGCTGCCTGACGTGCTTCTTGAAGATGCGTGTTTCATAATAAATAAAAGAGCTGCAGTGCACAGATGCCCTTGGGACTGTGTGTGTCCTGTGGTGACGCCTGAGCTCACCAGGTTCCTTGGCTTTCCCTGGGGGCCGGCAAAGACTTGTTTTCAAAACAGAAGTTCCTCCATTATTAACCAGCAGAGCACTCCACGGTGGGGGAATCACGGCTCTTCTTTCAAAGCCTCCCTTTTCCGGCTGTGAAACATGAAACAATCCGGCCAGGATTCCCTCAGCCCCTTGTTGCTGGGGGAATATTCTGGAAGACCTTATAGAAAGCAGAGGGGCCCGACCTTGGTGACGAGAGGAGGAGAAGGTGGAGCTGCAGACTTGGGTGCTCGGTGTGAGCCTTTGAGGGCCTAAAATGACTTGTTAGAAGTTGCTTTTGTCGTGCTGTTGTTGGGCTTGCTGGCGCACACCTGTAATCCCTGCATCTCTGGAGGTTGAGGCAGGATTGCAAGTTCAAGGCCAGCCTCAGCAACTTAGCAAGATCCTGTCTTAAAGTGAAATAAGGGCCGGGGTGTGGCTCAGGGGCAGAGCACTTGCTTGGCATGCAGAGGGCCTGGGTTCGATCACCATTACTGCAAAAAATGATTTAAAGGAGGAGCTCTCCTGAGTTTTTGGCTCCCGTACCTGAGCAGGATGCCCGGGGAAGACTTACCTTTCTGATCCCTCAGACTGGCGCAGGTGACCTCAACAAAACATCATGCTTTAAGGACACCCGGAGTTGTTCTGATCAGGTGTGGTAAGCCACACAGACGTGGAAATGACTGTCAGGAAGGAAGACGTTCATTTTGCTCACAGATCCCTCAAAACAGGATGTGCGGCTGCCCCACACCAGGGCACGGGGGGCGCAGGAGGGATGGGGCCCAAGGGCTGAGCTGGGGCTGGCCCAGGAAGGCGTGGGTCCGTGGGCGAGCCGGCCCGTGGCCGCCAGCACAGACCCTCAAAGACTCTGGCCCCAGCTGCCCCTGGGGTCCTGTCCCTGGCCCTGGGGGGTTGGGGCAAGTGGATCGTGGCCGAGGAGGGCAGCTCGGGGCTGGTTGCCGTACGTGCCGGCGGCCTGAGGGCGTGTTCTGTGCCATCTCTGCTCACCTTGCTGGCCCCCTGGGGTCAAGGCCCCGGACACCAGCCAGCAGAACGAGGCAGTAGGACGCGGCCAGCGCCCCTCGGCCCCAGGCAAGGCTGCGCGTCCGGCTGTGTGTCTGGCTGAGCGGCAAACAGGGCGAGGAACCAGAGCAGGCCACTCGCCCAGCGTGTGCCCGGGAGCCGCCCAGGTGAAGGGCCACCGAGGCTGGCAGAGGCCACAAGGCACGGCCCAGGTGGCTGCTCTGTGACTTCCTTTTTTTTTTTAGTATTTCTTTTTTTAAAAAATGTGTTCTTTTTAGTTCTACGTGCCAGGGGAGTGCGTTTTGACATATGGCCCATACATGGGGTGTGACTGCCCAGCCTTGTGTGGCACGTGACGTGCAGTTCCCCTGGTCGTGTGTCATACGTGAACACAGGAAAGTGGTGTCCGGAAAATTGTGCCCCCCCATTCTCCTTTGTCTAATCCAGTGAACTTCTATTCTCCCCTCCCCACCCCTATTGTGGGTCAGCATCCACATATCAGAGAGAACATCCAGCCTTTGGTTTTTGGGGGATTGGCTTATTCACTTAGCATGATAGTCTCTAGTTTAGCAGAAAATGCCATAATTTCATTCTTCTTTATAGGTGAGTAATATTCCATCATGTATATGTACTACATTTTCTTTATCCATTCATTTGTTGAAGGACACCTAGGTTGGTTCCACAGTTTAGCTATTGTGAACTGAGCTGCTATGAACATTGAAGTGGCTGCGTCACTGTAGTGTGCTGATTTTAAGTCCTTTGGGTGTAGACTTGAGGAGTGGGATGGCTGGGTCACATGGTGGTTCCATTCCAGGTTTTCTGAGTCTCCACTCTGCTTTCCAGAGTGGTCCCACCCGCGTGTAGCCCCACCTGCGAGGAGTGGTGCTCTGACCACTTCTGATCACCCGGTCAGTCTCTGCTTCCCTAGTTGCAAGGACACCAGAGTCTCGCCTGTTCCTGAAGCTCCAGGAAGGCAGGGACCAGGCCTCTTCGCTCAGGCTGGCACAGGCTGGGGCACATGGTGCTGGGTGTCTGTGGGACAGATGAATGAAGGGGCTTGAGGGTACCAGGACGCGAGCTTCAGGGCTGTGCGCTGACACCAAAAAGCTCAAGATCCGTTTGCCGGCCATAGACCGGAGCCGGTGAGAGCGCTGGGGAGCCTGTCGCGCCCTGGTGCTTGCGCCTTCTTGGCCAGCCGTGGGGAGTGAGTGGCTGGGGCCCAGACCCGGCCTGGTGCCCTGAGCCCGCGGGCGCCAGCCTGGACGAGCGTGGCCCTGCTG
Organism: Geosciurus inauris; assembly: GCA_004024805.1. NCBI lineage: Eukaryota > Metazoa > Chordata > Mammalia > Rodentia > Sciuridae > Geosciurus > Geosciurus inauris. The sequence goes on from PVHX01002491.1 coordinate 14,985, forward strand.
GGTGTGCCCACTGCTGCCAGGCAGGGCCACAGGTTGCAGAGGGAGCCTGGTTCCTGGGTTGCTCGGACAGCAGCAGGGAACCTCATGCAGCCCCCGAGGCTGGGCCGAGGGTGTGTGTGGGCAGAGGCGGGGGAGCCGGGCCCGGCCTCCCCGCGCGGGCCAAGGTGCCCTTGTGCCCCTTGTGCCAGCCTGGTGTTGCCGGGCACCTAATGGGACGTGCGTCCTCTCACCCCCCAGGTTCCCGTTCTACTACGAACTGAAAATCGCGTTCGTGGCCTGGCTGCTGTCCCCCTACACCAAAGGTTCCAGCCTCCTGTACAGGAAGTTTGTACACCCCACGCTGTCCTCCAGGGAGAAGGTAAGCGGCTCCTCCCAGGGAGCCAGCCACGCGGCCACGTCAGCACGCGGGGCAGGTTCCACGGGCCCCGCCGAGCTGTTCCCGCTCACGTCTCTTTAAGTTGTTTCTGTAACACTTGGTTTTTTAAGTTGGTTTGATTTTTACTGTTATTGTTTAATTGTACCATGGTGGGTGCCGCATGGGGGTCCAGCCCTGGACGCCGTGTGCAGGGTGGTGAGCGCCTCCACCTCCCGAGCAACCTCAGCATCTGAGGCTTTCGGCTCCTCTCCTAGCTCTTCCTAAAATGGACCACCATCACCATGAACTGCGGTCACCCTCCGTGTCGCCGAACCCCTCCTGCCTGTGCCTCTGAACCCCGTGCCCCACTTTCCTCCACCCCTCCCCTCCTTCCCAGGACTCTCTTCCACATTCAGATGAAAGTGTTTGGTACCCACATGAGGCAGGACTTGAGGTGCTTGTCTTCCTGTGTCTGACTTACTTTACTTTAACGTACTGTCTCCCAGTTCCATCCACTTTGCTGCAACTGATAGATAGGACACCATTTTTTTGGATGGCTGAATAATATTCCATTGTGTGTGCAGCACGCTCTCTTTACTCACCCCTCCACTGACGGGCCTCTAGGGTTGCCCACAGCTTAGCTTCTGTGAGCAACAAAGTAAAGGGCAGAGGCTATATGACCACCTCAACAGGTGGAGGAAAAGCATTTGGCAAAATCCCACATACCTTCATGGTGAAACTCCGGAGAAATCAGGTATAGAAGGAGCGGACTTCATCATAACAAAGGCCACCTAAGCAAACCCACGGGCAGCGTCCTGCAAATGGAGAGGCTGCAAGCCTGTGCTCTGAGATCCCGGGCAAGACAAGGTGCCCTCACCTGCACTCCACCCCGTACTCGGCGTCAGAGCCAAGGCAGGAGGGCAGAGGAAGAGGGGAGGGGGAGCCAGCTGGCCCCGCGGGCGAGGAGTCCAGAAGCCCATGAGGGCAACAGGACACCAGTGAACGGCAGGATGCAGAGCCAACCCGTGAAGACCGTGGTGTGCACCCAGGCAGGATCGCAAGGGGAGAAATCCTGGAAGCAGTTGTGTTTTTTTTGTTTTGTTTGTATTTTTGGTACTGGGGTTTGAACCCAGGGGCACTCAACCCCCGAGCCACATCCCAGCCCTTTTTTATTTTTTAATTAGAGACAGGGTCTCACTGAGTTGCTTAGGGCCTCACTAAGCTGCGGAGGCTGGTTTTGAATTCACGATCCTCTAGCCTCAGCCTCCCGGGTCGCTGGGATTCTAGGCATGGGCCAGTGTGCACAGCTAACTTATTTATTCCCAAGTATGTTTTTTGGATGTGTTAGATGTTAGAAATAGTGGTGATAAAGATGTTATTTATCATTACGGATTAGAAAACATTTCCATAAACCAAAACAAAAGAAGTAAAGCATCCGCTTGCCGTTCCGCCCTGCCTGCATTCCCTCCCTTCGGTCACGGTGGGCCCCCCTCCTTCTGCAGATGGGATTGTAATATAACTACTTAGATTTTATGTAGAATCGTTTTTGAAAATACTTCTAAAACTTAAGTTGGGTGCTGTGGTGTGTGCCTCCTACTGCACGGGAGGTGGAGGCAGGAGGCCCCTGAGCCCATGGAGCTTGAGGCCAGGCTGGGCAACATAGTGAGACTCCACCCAAAAACAAAGTCAAACCCCTTGAATGAATAAAATATCAGTATTCTGAGATCTTACATGTGTCTGCACATAATTCACATCCACATGGTCTTAATAGTGCCAGACACAGAAGAAATATGCCCTTACTACTATTTAGATTGTCTTCTTTTCCTGGTGCAGATAATTCTGCAGTGAATACCACCAGGCACAGAATGTAGTTCCTTTCTTCATCTTAGAGTAAGATTCCAAGAGCAGGATTATTGGGCCCAAAGAGTCCCACATTGTTTAAGTCATTAGTTGTATTATTTCCTAACCTGGTTGTGTAGAATTCTTTGAAATAAAATACACCAGATGTTGTGGTGCGCACACCTGTGATCCCAGCGACTTAGGAGGCTGAGGCAGGAGGATCACAAGTTCAAGGCCAGCTTCAGCAATTTAGAGAGACCTTGTCCCAAAATAAAAGGTCAAAAGTGCTGGGGATGTGACCCAGTGGTAAAGTACCCCTGGGTTCAATTTTTAGCAGCACAAAAATAAAATAGGAGCCCTATGGGTGGCTGGGTGCTACTCTCTGCCGTCTCCGGAGGTGGAGGGCCCTGTGCTCCCTCCAGGGGAGGCTCTGAGTGGGAGCCCGGCACTGGCTGAACAGTTTGCCATAGATGTTTCTGGAAAGCTGTTTAGGAGGGGAGCACTGTCCTCCTGTCTCCTACGGTGGGTTAGGGCAGTGGGTCCGTGTCTACCCGACGGCCAGTCCTGCTCTTCCTCCTTCCCTTCCCCCAGCGCGGGGCCTCCCTGAAGCCATCAGTCAGCTTCATCAAAGCACAGGCACTGCCTCTAAAGAGCCGCCGGTCACTTCCAGAGTGGCCAGGGTGAGGTTAGAGGGCTGCAGGACTTCCCGGGAGCCTGGAACGGGGAGTCCAGCTGGCTGCCGGCCCTCTGGCTCCCTTGGAGCCAAGGGACACACTGTGTGCTGGGCTTGGAGCGAGCCCAGGCCCGGGGTCATCGTCTTGCTGAGCTGAGGTGAGCTCCCGAGCCTCAGGCAACCCAAGACGAGCCAGGAACCCAGCGTGGACCCAAACCTGGGCGGAGCCAGTGCTGCGCTTGGCTTGGGGGCCCGAGGGGACCTCGGCCGGTCCCCCGCCTTCGCCTTGTTGAGGGGAGACGTTTCTGCTCTTGCTCCAGGCCTGTGGAACGGCCCCCCTGGTCAATAGGTAGCACCCGCTTCCCTCCGCATCCCCGCCCTCCCATCCCCACACCCGCGGGGCCACGCTGGGTCATAGACGTAAAGAGAATCGCAGAAAATGAGAACCCCAGGCCCCTCGGGTAGGCGGGGGACAGCGCTGACCACCAAGGGTCCAGCCAAAGCTGGAAGCTTCACCGCAGTCCTCGTGAGCCACGTGCTCCGTGTCCGACTGTCCCCTTCCCCAGGAGGCTGTGGCGGCCTGGTGGCCACGGTGTGCAGGGTGTGGCGCGGGTCTGGCCAGCTTCTGGCTGTGCCTCTGGAGCGGCCACGTGCAGGGCACAGGGCTCCGCGTCCCGGAGGCAGGGCTGCTGGGTCGGCACGTGGCCCGTGTCCCCGCGTCCGCATGGCCCGCAGCAGGGCTGGGGCTCTCGGGCCGTGGGAGCCGGAGCCGGGAGGGCAGGGGAGCCGCAGCGCCAGCTCAGGGCCCCCGATTCCCTTCCACAGGAAATCGATGACTGCCTGGTCCAAGCCAAGGACCGAAGCTACGACGCCCTCGTGCACTTCGGGAAGCGCGGCTTGAACGTGGCGGCCACAGCCGCCGTCATGGCTGCCTCCAAGGTACCGTGCTGACCGGCCACCTCGGCTGCCCGCGTGGGGCGGGCTACGGGCGTCAGGGCTCCTCGCCCTGCTGGGGTCCCCTTAAAACTCTGATGGGAAAATGGTGAATCCCGCCTCCTACGGTCCTTTACACCCCCCACACGCGTCCATGCACGTCCACGCACGTCCACACACATCCACACGTATGCAATGTCTGGGGCCCGAGGCTCTGGCCGGCGGGGCTGAGGCCTGGGAGGCGGACAGGAGGAGGCTGGGAGGGCACGTCCTTCAGCTCCCCGGTGGCACAAGAGAGCTGCTGAGACTCCCCATGGACAGGGCCCAGACCACCTGAGCAAGGGTGCTCTCCATGCTCCAGTGGCCCAGCAGATGCAGGAGAAGGAAGCCAGGGTCCCAGGGTGACTTGGGTGGTCCCTACGTGCAGGCGCAACTGGCTGGGGAGGCAGCCGTGGAGGAGCCCGGTGGGGGTGGCCATGTCCAGCACCCTCTCCCTGTCCACTGGCCTTGTCCTGCAGCCCTCAGGGATCCCGCCTGGCTTCTCTTTCCACACTCTCTTGGTCACCGTGTCAGCCTCTTTACGTCCTCAGACCTGGACAATTAGTTGGTCAAACAGTTCCTCTTAGAGTCGAGTCTACAGGTGGCCCCAGCTTTCCCGGGTGACAGCCCCTTCCCTGGAGCCCAGATGTGGGCTCGGGTCTGAGTCAGCTGGCGGTGGAGGAGGCAGCTGCCCTCACATCTAGGAGACGCCGTGGGGGGTTCTCGTCTTCCATGGGGACGGCAGGGCTGGAGCCGGGTGGTGCAGCCGTGCAAGGGTCCGGGCGCCTGGAACAGGCCTGCGTGCTCCGTGGGATCTGCGTACCCAGCGGGATGGAGGTGTCGAGAGCCGGCGGGTCTGAGGCTGAGCTGGGCCTGGGCCCTGGGCCTGGAGGAGCAGGCAGGCAGGGGCACCGTCCAGAAGAGGTCCAGCTGCTTCTGTGACACAGGCCGCGGGGAAGCGTCCCCTGCACACAGCTGGTACGCACAGGGCGCCTGCCGCCCTCCAGTGATGGAGCCCATGAGCTGCTGTGTGAGGGGAATTCCCCGTGGTGTCCCAAGGAGATCTGCCAGGACAGAGGAGGGCGCTGGATCCCGAGGGCCTCCGTGTGCCATGCAGCTGGCTGTGCTCTTGTTTTTAAGCCGAAAGAAAAGAGACAAGGAATCGCTCAGTTCTCCATGCATCAGGTCAGCCGGACATCATGAAGCCTCAGAGCCTTTTCCTGGTCCCTTCTCGGTCCCTCTCATCCCGCTTCACTGGCCCTGAAGCCAGAAGGAAGATGGGCAGCTCTTTGCTCAGTTCAGAGCGTGACTGTGGTGCCATGTCAGGGATCATGGGTCACCCGGCCACTCAGCTGCACGGTGTGAATGCTGTTCTGCTAGTGACTTCTGTAGGACCGTCTTTTCCCAGGTCTACCTCAAGCCGGAGTTGCCAAAGCCTTATGCCACCCTGGCCGGTCACCAGTGTCCCCAGACCACCAGGGAAGCCCAGGGTCCACAGCTTCCCCAACCAGGCACCTTCAGCAGCTCATCTGGAACTCAGCTCCAGAGGGAACTGCTCGTTGGTTCCTTCCAGGTGGATTGACGCACCGCAGTGTTTGGTTTCAGAGGAGAGCGGGTTCTGCCTTGGGGGAGCTTCGCTGTTTCTAAATATAAGTGTCTGCAGAGAAGAAAACATCTCTCTTCCAAAAATAAGGCCCTCTGCTTTTGAAACAGATGTGTACTTTAAAAAAGTAGTAAAATCCAAAAATCCAGTCTGGCCAGGGTACACATCAGTGGTTTCCAAAGCAACAGTGGATCACACCAGGCAGGGTCAGAGGATGGTGACTCACCAGCCGATCCAGATGTGGTGTTCGTGCCCAAACCACCTTGGAAGCTTTGTTTTTGATTTTTATTTTATTTTATTTTTTTTAAATATTTATTTTTTAGTTGTAGGTGGACACAATAGCTTTATTTTATTTTTATGTGGTGCTGAGGATCAAACCCAGTGCCTCCTGCGTGCTAGGCGAGCACGCTACCACTGCGCCATAACCCCAGCCCTGTTTTTGATTTTTAGTAGATTCACAGATGCCTTGAATCAGAAGCTCAGGCCTTGGGCCTGTACGTCTCTATTTTTAACAAGATCCCCAGAGGATTTTTAAGTGGCTAGGGGCACAGGTGACTAGGGTTAAACAGCTTACTTCTGCGCCTTTGCTGGGATGCAGAAGCATTTAACTTCTAGAAGCATTTGCCTTGGGAATGAGGGCAGGAGTGTGTGTGTTTTCCCAAAACTTAATGGAAGTTGAGAAACATGTGCACATGTCACTTAACTGCAGGGACACACTCAGAAGTGCATCAGAAGGCACGGGCTCAGTGCATGCACCTGGCCCGTGAGCCTGCCGCACGCTGGCTGCATGGTGGGCATTGCTAGCTTGTGTCCCTCGCTGACTGACCTGTCCTTGGCTCAGCATATGACTGTGCTGAGATTCTGGCCAGGCGAGGGGCCCAGTGTCTCCCTCTCTTCTTTTCCATCATGCCACAGCTCCCAGGAGGATGCGGCAGTGCCTAAAGGAAAGAGCAAGAGGTCTTTGGACCACACTAATAGCTAATTCCTTTAAAAATAATATTGAGCCCTGAGCCCCTTCCCTAATAAAATTAGTATTTACAGGGGTCATTTTGCATCATCATGAAGTTTGAAACACCTTTGCAAATTTATCACCGTGCAAATACAAATCCTTATTAATGCTAATATATCTTAGAACTAAAAAACTAAAATGAAATAATTAATCCCCCAGGATTGCTTACTGCAGATCTATATCCCTGTCCTTGGGGGGATGCACCTTCTGTCCAGGTGTCCCTCGCTGGTTGGCTGGCTCTGCTCCTGGCCCCTGATTCCACCACACAGAAAACTGAGTCCCAGGGCTTTTTAGGACTAGAATTGAACATCTCTTATTTTTTTGAAAAAATAATGCTTTCCAGGAGTTGAGATTGTAGCTCAGTGGCAGAGCGCTTGCCTAGCACTTGTGAGGTACTGGGTTCCATCCTCAGCACCACATAAAAATAAATAAAAATAAAGCAAGGGCATTGTGTCCATCTAAAACTAAATTTTTAAAAAAAATAACAATGCCTTCTAAATTCATTTGTTCAGCAGAACACATTCTCATGTGAAAGGGAGACTCTGGGGAGAACTAACGGAACAAGTCTTACAACTGAGTCCTCAGGCCACCTGTGCCCCTTGAAATTCGAACAGTAGGCTAGATCCCTCCTGCCCGCTTGCTCTCAGACCTGGTGAGCCAACCTGGCTTTGATGTAAAACTCAAAAGATGATGTTGTTTAGTGCCCCTGAAGATCCTGACCCAAGAACAGTACTAATAACACCAACCCCGTTAGAGTCACCGCCTGAGAGAGCTGCTCAAGCAAGACCTGTGACCTCTGAGTCAGGGACTCTTCTTCTGCAGGGGTGTCCAGGTGTGTGTAGAAACAGCCCCTGCCACACTTCCCTCTTGTGGAGCATCAGCTTCTCGAGGTGAGGGGCCCTGGCTTCTCCTTTGCTTTTTGCTCAGAGTGTAGACAGGAGCAGGACGATGCCCGGCTGTCTGGCTCTGTCTAGTGCACTGTGCGCTCACCAAGCCTGGTCGATGGATCTGAAGTACACACCTTCTGATGCCTCTCATCCCGCTCTGTCCAGTACAACAGCCACGTGGCACATCTGGCTATTTAAATTTAAATTAAGTAAAATTGACCCCAAAATTGGATTCCTTAGTCATACTGCCCCCATCCGGAGTCCTCAGTAGCCATGTGGCTGGCACAGTGTATCTTATTTCTATCGCTGGAGAAAGTTCTACTGGGCAGGCCTGCCCCAAGCCCTCTGTTAACACTCTTGGTGTTTCCTCTGTGTTGTTTTCACCCTGTACCTGTAGCTGCTTTGGTTTTGACAGGACACCCCCAAGCCTTCTCCACTGAGCTCCTTGGGCCTCTCCTTATGAGGTTCGCCCGGAAAATGGAGCTAGAAACTCAGCTGTAGCGGCACCCATACCGTGGCCTCAACCTCTCCAGGTTCACCCAGTTTTACACCATGGCCTCCACTCTTCCCACCTGCTCCCCAGACTCAGGTACTTTGCCTGCAATTATGGTCACAGCCACCAGGGGATGGCCAAGCATCTGAACAGCTAGGCCCAAACCACTAGGAGATAAATTATCACGTTTTTCTCTTTTAAAAAGAGTTCTCATTCAATTTTGCCTTAAAAAATAGTTACACAGTAGGGATGAGGCTGTGCCTTCAAAAATAGTTACAGAGCAGAGCTCAGTGGCAGAGCACTTGTCTGGCATGTATGAGGCACTGGGTTTGATCCTTAGTACCACATAAAAATAAAAAAAGGCATGCTGTCCATGTACAACTACAAATTTTTTTAATAAATAATAGTTACAGAATAGTTCAACATAAATAGGAAAAAAAAGTACCTTCCTCGCCTCTCTCCTGGCCTCATCTTTTATCCATCAGTGCTTTGTCTGAACCTTCAGCTTGAATAAAGTGCTGCCAGTGAAACTTTATTCTTGGGATCGGAGTCTCCATCCAGGAAGCACATGCACCCTGTGACTTGGGGCTCCTGAGTGACCAGAGTCAATGCCTTGCCTTTGTTTTCTTTCTAGCAAAGAACCTCCTGTCCACAGTTCATCAGAGGGCAGGCACTGATGTACACTCGAGTGTTGGCCTCGCCTAGGAGTCACTCCCAAGGAGGGAGAGGAAGCGAGGATGTACTCTGTCTGTCCCAGGCCTCCTTTTTCTGGCTGCACACCCTGTGACTGCTGGATCTGTGGGGCCGGGGCTCCCTCCTGTCCCTCTCCCCAGAGGAACTGTGCCAGCTCACGTTGGTTAGCCCTTCTTGTTTCCGCGAGGACTGTGGGACTTAGGGTAGTATTTAGAATTCGCCACGGTGACCAGCTTTAAACACCAGGGTGGTTGTGGAGGACCTGCTGGAGCCGCCTGGAGGGCCCCTGTGTTCCAGCTGCCTCAGGCATCACCCCCGGCTTCCCACTTCAGAGCAAGTCTCCTGGCACCCGGGAGGCTCCTCCCACTGTGGCTCCGCCTCCCAGCCTGTGCGCCCTGGGTCTCCCTGGGATGCTTCTTCCCCTCCCTCCACGATGGAGAGACCTGGCCCCTCAGCCAGCCAAGCAGGAGGCCAGGCACGAGCTGCGGCCGATGTGACTGCATCTGTGGTGTGTGGCATCGGCATCGAGGGTCAAGCCTGCCTGAGGGCCTTGGGGAGAGGCTGGCCAAACCACGAGGTCTGGAGGACAGCCTGAGGCTCGTGCCGGGCACAGCCACGCAGCCCATGGCTGTGGGGCCCCAGCACCCTCTGCTCTCCACACATGCCCGCTCCTCCCTGTCCCCCCACAGTGGGCTCTCTGTGCCCACCCCGCTCCTCCCCCACCCGGACATCTCATGCTCGCCCTGCCTTGGTGGCCACTGCATGCCCAGCTCCCCTGCAGGCTTCTCTGCCTGGGGCTCGGGCGGCACCCTCAGGGGACACTCTCTAGTCCCAAGGCTGCCCTCCTGGGGAGGGCATGCAGTCACCGCCTCTCAGGCTCCAGGTCTCAACCATTCTACCCACTTGCTCTTCAAGTCCCGGCCATTTGATCTCCTCTGGCCTCCTCCCTCCTCCCTCAGCTTGGACGGGTGCAGCAGCCACTCGGAGGTCCACTGCTCCTCCCGCCGCCTGTCTGAGGCCCGCGTCTGCCCCCCCAGTAGCCGGGCTTCTCTGTTTGCCTTTGCCGCTCTTGGTGCCGTGCCCAGCACCGCTCCCCTGTTCCAGAAGTGGCCGCGCTGCACTGGACACGGAGTCTCTCTCCTGCCTCTGCCTTCGCTCACGCGGTCCCTGCAGGCCTGTTTGAAATCCTGCCCACACCTCAAGCTCCTGCCTGCCTCGGTGGAGCCTCCTGGGCTCCCAGCTGGAGCTGGGCTCTCACACCCTGGTCCTCTGCCGTTGTGGTCACTTACATTTGGTCCTGCCCTCGTCCCCGAGAGGGACCCAGGGGGGCACTGAAGATTCTCTTGTGTTCTTAGCCGCCCCTAGTAGAGCATCAGTGCCTCTCAAGGGTGGGCTTCGGGGACAACAGAGCCTGGGAAGTGCCACCCACTCCTCCTGTGGTGGCCCGTGAGCCTCCGCTCACCACGGGGATGGACGGCGTGGTGCCTGAGAGTTCTGAGCCAGCGCACATCACCTCCCGAGGGCAGCGCTCAGGCCAGTGCTCAGAAGGGCCACCTGTTAGCGTTTCTGCTCCTGTGTCAGGTGGACCTCCCAGGCTGGTCACACCCTCCTCACTGTGGAGTGTGACAGTGACAGAGTGACACAGAGTGACACACACCAGGCCCTGGCCCTGGGCAGGTGCAGGGCAGACTCGGGAGGGTAGGCCATTCCGCTGTCATCCCCCTCCCACATGCCCTGGCTTCTGGGCCAGGCCTTCCCTGTGGCTTCCTCCTCCTGCTCGTCAGCCCCAGGTGGGGGTCCCTGGGGCCACCTGCCATCCCCCTGTGGAGAAGGAAGGCAAAGGTGGGTGCTGTGCTGGGAGAGGCCTCAGCTGCCACCACCACACCCTCTGCTCAGAGAGGCGGCAGAGCCTGGGAGCCTCGGCAGGGTCACCCAGCTCTGGACTGCACAGCTGGTTACAGTGAGGTCTCTACCTGCTAAGGTTTCCAGCCAGGGGTCCCACACACCACCCCACCCACCCGACACTGAGCAGAGCCTAGAGAGACCACCTGCCAGCGAGGATCTGGGAGTCAGCCACAGCCCAGGGTTCCACAGGGTCGGCCCTACCTGCTTCTGATCCTTCTCTGTCAAACACATGATGGAGCTCGGAGGGTGTGCTAATACACCCAAGGGCTGCCAGCCAGCCAGGCTCCCCACCTGGAGACCAGGGCCCCCAGCCAGGCTCCCTACCTGCAGACCAGCCCCTCCTTCTCCCGCTGCAGGCTCCCACCTGGAGACCAGGGCCCCCAGACAGGCTCCCCACCTGGAGGCAGGTGCGGGCAGCATCAAATGCTCCCCCAGGGAGAGAGACCTGCGTTCGCTAGCCTCCCCTGGGCCTCTGCTCTGCAGGAGGCTGGCCAGGCAGAGGGCTCAGCCAGACGCCCGTCCGGACAGTCATGTGTGCAGGCCCCTCCCAGTGGCCCTGAGGCCCGTCACTGCCCGTCACTGGGCAGTGGGCAGTGGGTGCCGGCCTGTGTGCTGCCCTGACTCTGTCCCTCCCACCTCGGGGCTCTATGGCACCCCACTCCCACCTGCCCACCAGCCTTCAGGGTCAGGTTTGCCTCCGCCGGTCACCAAGGGCACTTCCCAGAGGGAGGCCAGGAAATCCAGTCCTTCCTGATGTCCACCTGCCGGTTGCGAACTGAGGAGGCACGAGGAGGAAGACCCTGGGCTGGTCCTCTGTGTGTGCCGCCATACATGTCCAGCACGTCCTGGTCATCCTGACACCTGTGTTCAGCATACCGCCCACCGCTCACACCCCGGGGTGTGTCCAGGTTTTGTCAAAGACCAGACCTCGCCACTGGACCCCGGGTCTCCACTCCCATCCGCTACCTGCACCGAGGCCTCCTCTTTTTTTTAAAATATTTTTTTATTTTCTTAGTTGTAGGTGGACAGAATATCTTTATTTTATTTTTATGTGGTGCTGAGGATCGAACCCAGTGCCTCACACGTGCTAGGCAAGTGCCCTACCGCTGAGCCACAATCCCAGCCCCCCCCCAGGCCTCCTCTTGCACACAGTGTTCTGAACACACCTTGGGCTTCCTGCACTCACACCCTGGCCCTGCCCACCCACCTGTGCAGAGGCCTCCAGTGATTGGCCAGCGTCCAGCCAGTGGTGTGACCCCTGCCCTGGATCATCACTGGTTGCCGTGCTTATTCCTGGCCCAGGCCCAGCCAGAGCTGACCTCCTTGAGCAGACCCCCACAGCACCCACCCTGCCCCTCTGCAGGACGGCAGAGCCCTGACATCCCAGCCGGGCTGAGCCAGTGACCCAGAGAGCCAGTGACCAGCCCTGGGCATGCCAGCGGGGCAGAGTGAGTGACCGGGGACCAAGGGGGCCAGTGACCAGCCCTGGGCATCCCAGCGGGGCTCACCAGTGACCAGGGAGCCAGTGAGGGAGGAGGGAGGCAGATGCAGCTCCTGGCCGCGGTGTCCTCTGTGCCTGTGGCTGCCGCCTCTTTATCTGTGTCCCTTCCCCTCCATCAGGTGGCTCCAGTCTTTCCTTCCGTTTCCTTTCTGGATGACAGAGAAGGGCAGGTAACCCTGCTGAGAGGTGTGACTAACCCAAACTGACCCAGTGGGCGGGGCGAGGCCCAGCCACTTGCCTGCGCCCCGTCTGGGTCAGAGGCAGTGGCCGCTGCCCATGTGTGGTGCTTATGAACCCCATGGACAGAGCCACTCCTGGTGCTCTGGGGTCTGGCGATGTGGCTTCAGGTGGCATCCAGTGCCTGTTGCCTTCCTGGGTCTCCACTGCCTGGAGAGCGAGCTGGACTGGCCAGCGGTGCTCTCAGGGCGGTCCCTCTGCTGTGCTGGTTAATCTGATTTTCTTTGCAAGCAAGGCCTGGTCTCCTGCAGCATGACGAGGGCCGCCTGGCTGTGGAATGGGGCATGCGCAGTGCAGGTGCGCTGTGGGGAGCGGGGCGCAGGGCGTGGGAGGAAGACCAGCTGCTGTCCACTGCAGGTGGGGACCTCATCTTACTAGCGGCTGCTGCCAAATGCTGACCCACTAAACCGGTTGCCTTTACTGCCGCTGTCACTCATAGAGCATTAGATACCGTGTGGCGCGACGGCCGGGTGCTCTGTGGGTGCCTCTGCTGTGACCCGCGGGTCCCCCGGGAACGAGCACCTCGTGCAGGGCTCTGTCGATCCCTGATGGAGACCCCGCGTCTCCCTCTTGGTCTATTTTAAATGTGCCTCCTGCTGTTTGGAACACCCCCTGTGAGTGCTTGGTGTAGATGGCATCTGTCAGTGTCCCACAGCCTGTGCTCATGGGCTGGGATTCCCAGGGTGGCCTGAGAGCCCGCCGTGGGCGTCACGGATGGCCGAACTACTGCTTCCTTCAAGGGAGCGCGTGTGGCCAGATTCTGAGGGGCCAGGGGTCGAGAGGAGGGTGGCCCGTCCTCTCAGCTGCCTGTGCAGGCCTGGAAGCTGGCGCCTCCGTGGCCAGATCCCCACGGGCACCTAGCACACAAACCACACAGAGCCCTCTCGGTGGGCGGAGTGTGCTGCTCAGGGGTGACGCAGGCTGAGAACACGCTCCTCTTCTCACCTGGCCCCCATCTTCACCAGCCAGGCCGAGGACAGTCCCCCAGGGCCCCTGGCCTCTCACCTGTACCCTCCGCACCCCTGATACTCTCATGCATTCCTGTGGCCACACCTCAAGCCCCCCTTCGACAGGATGCCGTCTGGAACCTGCTGACGCGTTGGGCGGGGTTGCACTTTACTCAGGTGGCAGCTCGATGAATGGTGACACGTCCATTTGTTCAGCTCCTTGACCCTCGTGTCAATCAAGCAGAGTGGCAGGTCCAAGTCTGCAGTAGCCGAGCTGGAAAGGAAGGCAAAGCAACAAACCGTGCCGGGAGTTAGTGTGACTGCACGAGGGGCAAGACGAGGTGGCCCCACCGCAGTGACCGTGGCCTGGAGCGGGACGGTCAGCCCAGGTGGCTCTGCGGGCTGCAGCCTGAGCTCACGGTGTCTGAGCATGCCGTGCTTGGAAGTACCACTCAAGAAGCAAGCTCTCGCCCGACACTGGGACACAGTGCTTGTCACCTAGATGTGTGCCCCTTCCTACTGAGAAGGCTCTTGGTCACAGAGGTGTGTGCGGTCACTCGGACACACCAGCCACAGGGCCCAGTGGGCACCTTCCCACCGGCCTTCTTGCCACCCTCGGGGCCACCTTTCTCCGCTCGTCCATCGTTCTGGGTTCTTCCTGGGGCACTGATGGCAGAGGACGCTGTTCCTGCATCTTGACGAGGGCAGCGGGTGCCCCCTCCACCAGCGCGTGCCGCCCGTCTCGCTGTCCCTGAAGGAGCTGCGGAAGGTGTCAGGAGGCAGGACGCTTGTCCTCCCCACACGGTGGCTCCTGCACCCGGGCCTGCTGCCGTCCAGTCACCACGGAGGCCACCGCCAGGTGTGTCCACGTGCAACCACGTCGGCAGTGTCCTGGCGGCAGCAGCTCTAAGATCTCCCCAGTCTCGGGGGTGAGGTGACAGGCCGTGGAACAGATGGAGCCCTTGACGGGAAGCAGGGGCGGTGGACACCATCTCCCATGAGCTGGTTCTGCCCAGGCTCTGGGGGTGGCTGTGTCACCTGTCACCAGATGTTGGCTAAGCACTGAACTGCAGGCCAGGCCCTCCTCCTGCACCTCAGGAAGAGAAAGGCCTTTCCCGGGAGCCCTCCAGGAGCTTCCCTCGTCTCCAGCTGGACCTGCGTGGCGAGGCTGCCTGTCTCGGGTCCCAGGAGTGCGGGCTGGGGTAACTTGTGGATGGCCAGCCGAGCACATGTGCCACGTGGCCAGGGACGTTTGGGGTGCACCGAGCTGAACAGTGTGAAACACTGCAGGACTTCCAGGGCCTTTCACGTGGTAACGTGGCTCACTGAATCATGGGGAGCGTGGTACTAAGCTCTTCCAAACTTGGGGAATCCAGTTGATTTTCCCTCAGCAGGGAGCCCAGTTCTGCAGAGCAGCCGTGGACAACTCCTGGTTGTGCCAGAAGGCAACGTCCAGAATGTCAGGATGGGTTCTCCCCAGCAGAGCTGAGGGGCTGGGCTGCCCGGCACTGTGGGAGGTGGATGGGGAAGAGGCTCGAGTTGGTGAGGGCTAATTCGTTTCCAGGAGTCTCCTTTCCGTGCCATTCTGCTTCCCTCCGATGGGGGACCGGGTGGTTACGGAGCTTTGCCTGTCCTCTGTACCCGCGGCCCTGCCCTGTCAGCCCTCGTGGTGCTAGACTGGCTACTCCCGGGAGAGCAGACAGACACGCGTGAGGCCACGCTGCGGCCCTCAGACCTGAGCATGTGCGAGAACCGGCAGCCCGCTGAGGGCTCTGTCCCGCTCACGTGGGCTGGGGGTCGTGAAGCCCCTCCTGGTCCCCTGGGCCAGAGCCATCTTTTCCTTCTCCCATTTCAACAGCAACCTAAGTGTCTCAGAAAGCAGCAGCAGCACGTGGCATTCTGCACACCCTCTGGGGGCGCCGTAGGGGTGTCTGAAGGGCGTGATTTCACTGAGTCCTCACCACCACCCGGCCAGGCCGATGCTCCCCTGCAGCCGGTGTCCTGGGCGGAGAGATGGAGGGCGCCCATTTGTTTATGGTAGAGTGGGGTGTGAATCCCGCCTCCCCAGAGCTGTGTCCTCATCTCCTTCCTGTGGCCTCGATGGCACTTGAGTTGTTATTTGCACTTTTGTCTTTTTATATTTGTCAGAAACTGAGCTGTATTTTTTCTCCTCCTAATAACACCTGATGCAGAATGTTGCCTTAGAAAGTACCCAACAAATCTCTGCTCAGCGGGTAAGTGAATAACAGGGAGAGAGAAAGTCACCGGCGCGTGGCCGGCCTGCCGTCAGCCTCATACGGCTGCACTCAGATGTAATTATAAGAATATTTGCTCACACTCTCCAGAATCAATTTCATCCTTCCGAATTCTAAATGGCAGGTCGGGGTGTGTGGTTCAGTGGTCAGTGCTGGCCTAGTATGCTCGAGGCCCTGGGTTCCTTCCCCAGCATCGCGAAAGTAAAGACATAAATTTTATATATCAAAAATGTTTCTGAGTAAGCTGATCATGGCTGGCTGGCTGTTAGGTTTGGAAGGGATTTAGCAGGGGGCTGGGGCAGCCTGGTTGTCTTGGAAGAGCCCCTGGAGGCGGGGCCTGCGGGCCTGCCTCCTGCCGTTCTAGAGAGAGTCTGAGGCTGCGAGGGTGGCGTCTGTCTGTTTTCACATAATGCTCTCCAAGCACTGCGGGACTTGGATTTGTGCATCTGGTTGTGGATATCTGATTATTTAAGTAGTTTTCTTTCGGTTGGTGTTGGTTGCCAGCACATGGGTTTTGTACTGTGGTAGGTTGGGAGCTGCTGCTTCACCTTCTAAAGCACCTTTGCTTAATTTTCCCCGACGCCTCTTCTAGACCTTCCAGCAGCCCCTGCCGTGCACGCCATTATCCTATCTGCGACTTCGACTTCAGCGAATCAGTGCGCTGTGTTGGTCTAATTTTATTGCTATGATTTTTTATTAAGTAAGATGAAAAAAACTATCCAGGCATGATGGCTTAGGCCCGCTATCCCAGTGGCTCGGAGGCTGAGGCAGGAGGATGGAGAGTTCAAAGCCAGCCTTTGCAACTTAGCGAGGCCCTAAGCAACTTAGCAAGAGCCTATCTCTAAATAAAAATAAAAAGGGCTGGGGACAGGCCTCAGTAGTTACGCAGCCCTGGGTTCAATCCCTGGTACCGAGAAAAGGAAGAGAAACCTCTGCAAGCCCTCCTCCCACCTCTGACAGCCCCTGCCGTGCAGGTGGGGCCCGGGCTTGTTCACTGAACCCACACAGGCCCGAGTCCTGCCCCAGGAACTCTGACCGGTTCTTGCTGACCTGGGTTCTATTATGTGCCCACCTCCTGTAGACCTCCAGAACCCTTCTTCCTTCCATTATCCAGGTGAAATACCTCTCCCGTCCCCGAATCCCTGTCCTCGCGGCCAGCAGGCACCTGAGGCCATCAGCACATGTTTCTGAGCTGCCCGAGTTCACCGACTTGCCTGGGCATTACTGCCTGTCACATCTGCCCCAACCCAGCCCGATCCTCAGTCTCCTGCCAGCCCCATCCCACCCTCGGGTCTCCCGCTCCCAGAGGGGCTTCTGCCAGCCCAGGGTGCCACCTGAGCACCTCACTCTCCAGGGTGGAGATGCTCCTCCCGGGCAGCCAGGCCCCCACCAGTATGATTCATCCCGAGTTCTTAAATAGAACGATAATGCCGCTCCCAGGGTTCATTCCTTGGCCCCTTTACAATACGAAATGGTTTATGATTCGTGGGTTTCAAGAATGCATCATTTCCCTTCTCGGTTGGTTGCCTTCTGGGTGATTCATGAAGCTCAAACACACAGCACACATAACCATGCCTTACAGACAGATAAAAGAAATGAGTGTCGTCCTGCATTGGCAAAGCTCTCTGTTCTGTTTCCTTTGAGAAGACCAAGGACTGAGCACGTAAAACACCAGGTTTTGGTTTTCTGACCAGATTCTTGTGCATTGAGAACCAAGGAAAGGTGGCCATTTGTGGCTTTCACTTGTGTGAAGCCCAGGGAGCTGCCCGTGGCCCCTGGCGAGCAGGGCCTGAGGCCTGGTCCCCTCGCGGGCTCTGCCTGGGCCCCCAGCTCTCTGTGGGTGTCTGAGGAGATCAGGAGCCCAGAGCAGGCCTGGCCAAGCCAGGTGGACTGTCCTGTGTCCAGCACTGTCCTCTGTGGTGTTCGTCCAGGCCTCGACTCTGGCTCTGTGGCCCTCAGGGCAGGTCTCCTGGCCGGGCGCGTCCAGTCTTTGACGTGTGTCCCCTGTGTTGTGCCAGGGCCAGGGCGCCTTGTCAGAGAGACTCCGGAGCTTCAGCATGCAGGACCTCAGCACCATCCGGGGCGACGGCGCCCCTGCTCCCTCCGGCCCCCCGCCACCCGGGCCCGGGCGGGCCAGCGGCAAACACGGCCAGCCTAAGATGTCCCGGAGCGCCTCCGAGAGCGCGGGCAGCTCAGGTAGGTGCTGCTCCACTTCCCCTCTGCCCTTGCCCCTGGCCCCACTTCGCTAAGAGGCCTGTCCACCATGTGCCAGGCACTCTGTCCCCAGCCCGTGGACCTGCCACCAGCAGAGCTGTGCCAGGCCAGCCAGGGGCAGAGCCCTGAGGGCCACGCCAGGAAGCGGGTCTGGGGGCTCAGCTCAGGGGCAGTTGGGTCACCTGCACCAGAGGGTCCTGCCCGGGGATTTGATTCCCCAGGGTCTTGGGGTGGGAGCGGTGGTGCCACGCCTGGAGGCCACAGGCAGACGGAAGGGCCCTGGAAGCCCCCGTGGTCCTCCTCCTCTCTGCCTCCATGCTCCCGGGGGCTCACCGTCTCCTCCTTGCCCTGCCTGGGCTGCAGCCCTCTCCCCTGGACTTTCCTGTCCTCCCACCCGCAGGCCTGCCCTGGGCTGGCCCATCCCCAGGGCCCTCCGCAGGTCTCGGGGGAGAGCAGGCCTACGTTGCTGTGCAGGTGCCGTGTGGGGGGCCCCTGGCATCTGACCCATCCATGTGGGCTTCAGGCTCCTGGACAGCAGGGCATGGACCTGGGGTAGGGCGCTGGCCAGAGCTCATGGCTGTCCAGAGGTCCTCGGGAGCTGACGGCAGCCTGGGCTCTCAGCAGAGGGTCCGCGTGGCATGTACGGATGGTGTTGGGTCAGCACCTCCTCCCTCCAAGGCATGAGAGTGGGAATGGGCCATTGTGAAATCTGTAGCCATGATGTGTGCCTGGCGTCTGCCCGGCCCTAAACACACATGGAGGGACCCCTGGCCACCTGGACCCTGCTTGTGATAAGGCGCAGCTGCCGGAGGCCCCAGTCCTGGCAGACCTGGCTGAGCCTCGTGAGGTGGGGAGTATGAGCCTGTGGCTGTCCTGGGAATGGGGACTCAGACCAGAGCCAAGGGCCTCCTGGATGTCCTCACCCCCCATGGATGTCCCCTGTGCTCCTCCCCAGGCCCCAGAAGCATGGCAGGGCTTTGAAGAGGGACTAAGCTATGGGTGAGGGCCACCTCAGGAGGGTTATCTCCTGGGGGATCCCTCAGAATTCAGCAGGATGGGCCTTGGGGATCACACAGTCTAACCCTCCAGGTGGAGCCCCACCAAGGGGACTGTCACCAGGGTCACCTGTGGAGGGCTGCAGGCAGGCACAGGCTCCTGGCTCCCAGGTGGTGCCCTCAGGTTGTCACCACCAACCACCAGTCTTCACCGTGCACCCAGCTTCTTACCCGCTGGGCACTGCCCTGAGGTGGCATCACCTCCACCGTGATCAGCTGCCGCCTCAGGAAGCTAGAGAAGAAGCCCAGAGGCCAGAGCAGGGACCCCTCCCCAGCGTGAGACCTGGGCAAGCTGCTCGTCCTCTCTGAACCGCAGGCTCCTCATCCACACAGAGAATGATGCCCTGTGGGGGGTTGTGGAACCAGCCAGGTGGGGCTCAGGACCGGGCCTGGGGCCAACGTGTGGAGACCACGGTTACCCAGCCTGTTATTCCTCTCAGCCAGGAGAGCGCTCTGTTAACACCCAGCATGTCCAGCGGGGTGGGCTGCCTTGTGGGCTGAGCTGTCAGGCTGTGGGCAGGAGTCCTGCTGTGGGAGGAAGTGGGTCTGTGGCTCTGCAGCCCCTGTCCCTCTAGAGTCAGTCTGGCCATTATAGAGGAGATCCAAGCAGAAGAAGCAGGCCCAGAGAGGCCATGCACCACACCAAGGCTGCATAGGACCGGAACCCAGGCCTCCTGCTTAGAACTCCTCTTGGATCGTTCAGAGCAGTCACAGAACTGTGTGTGCGAGGCTTGGGGTCTAAAAGAGGACGGCAGTGTCTCCTGGGTCTTAAGCATGCTCCTAGCCCGGTACCAGGGAGAAAAGGGCTAGGGACAATTTGATTGAGAGAACGCTGTGCTGAGATAGCTGGCCTCCTCGCTGCCCTCCCCTTGGCCTCTTCCCCTGTGGTTTGGGGACAGGAAGGGAGATGCTGACCCAGCAGTGAGGCCGAGTGGTGCTCATCCCAGCTGTTGTGGGGCCTAAAATAGAAGCCACCTCAGTGAGGACAGAGGAAGGTAGCCCAGGCCCAGGGCAGGGGCAGGGACTCAGCCCAGCCCAGCATGGCCTCCGATCCATATGGGGTAGGGAAGGGCCAGAGCTGGGGAGCTGCTTCCTCCTGCTGGGCCCGTGCTGACTCCATGGACTCCACGGACGCCACGGAGCAGAGGCTGCACCCAGAGCTCCTCAGAACAGCCCCTGGGGCCCCTCCAAGGGGATGGTGGCATGGGACACGGATAGGAGTCTCTCAGCTTCTCCTCTGCAAAGGCCAGGTAACCCTGACCAGGCTGTGCCTCCGCACTGCGAGGAGGGCACGGGCGTGTTGGGAGAAAGGCCGCACATGAGTGAAGAGGCAGGGAGTCCTCCTGGACCCTGAGGAGGAAGAGCCTCTGCGTCTTGAGGAAAAGGTGTGACGGGGAGGCCGACTGTACCTGCGTGGCCCTTGCCATCCACAGGCTCCTGGCAGGGGACCCAGGTCGCGCCCTCCTCTCTGGCTGCCCATGCCCTGTGCATAGGTGCCCAACACTTCTGGCACACGGGGCCCTGCGTGTGGTCTAAGGAGGACGCAGGCCCCACCACCAGGGATGGAGAAGGATAGGGCTGCCCTGCTTTCCACAGCCAGGCTGCAGCCGCCAGCACAGCCACCCTGCCCTCTCAGCTGTGTGGAGTTTCGGCCCTTGAAGGGCCAGGGCAGGCAGGACTGAGGTTGCCCTCCCTGCAGAGTAGACTGGGAGGGACTTGGGCACCACGCACAGAAGGGCTAGACTGGCCACCAGGAGGGGCACACAGGAAGTTGGGAGAATGGATCTGGAGTCAGACAGCACATCTTTAGTGAGCACCTACTATGTGCCAAGACCCAGATGTGCGCTAATATCCATGGAGTAGGTGAGACATTAGCCAACCGGGACTTTGGCCAGACGCCCAGACACTAGGTGCTTTGGGCTTCAAAGATTAGTCTAAGGCGGTATCACAGGGGACTTTCTGAACCACAAGGTCTGGAGGAAGAGGCTTCTGGGAGTGGGTGGTGGGAACGTAACCCCTGCGCCCACCTGCCCTGGGGCTGCAGGACGCAAGGCCTGGCTTGGTGGGCCAGGTGAGAGGTGCTTTCAGCATCCCTCCCACTTGGTGTCTCTGCAGAGACCCCCTTCCTGGAAGCCCGGTGTTGAACGCATTGGGGTTCCCACGCCTTGGCCCCCCGTGCCTGGGCTGGTTCCTGGGGTGGGGTCATCACTGATGGTGCCCCCTTCCCACAGTGTGCACCTGCTGCTCCAGCTGCAGGACCCGGAAAGGTGAGTAAGGGGCGGCTCCCCTGCAGCCCGCCAGGCTCACCTCAGGAGGGGCCTCTAACCTGGAGCCATGCGACCTCGGCTCCCTTCCAGCTGCATGGCCAGGGAGGGACAGGAGGGCCACTGCCACACAGCAAACACATTGTACCTCTGTGGGTAGGATTTGGGGAGCATGTAACCCCTTGGGGGTTGCAGTCAAAATGGCGGCCAGGGCTGAGTCATCTGAGGGTTGCAGCTGGAGGATGACGTCAGCATGGTCTCTTGTGGCCGTGGGCCACAGGCCTCTGCTCCTCACCACCTGGGCCTCTCTAGAGCTGCTCGAGTGTCCTTGCAGCGTGGCCGATGACTTGGCCCAGAGCAGGTGCCCCGGGGGGGGGGGCAGGAAGCCGCAGCCCCTTTATGACCTTGTCGTTGCAGCTGCACCTGCCACTTCTCATTCTGTTGGAAGTAAGACACCACATCATCCCACATTCAAGGGCAGAATTAATCTCCAGCTCTTGAAGAAAGGAGAATCACAGCCAGGTGTTGTGGCACACACCTGTAATCCCAGCTACTTGGGAGACTGAGACAGGAGGATTGCCAGCCTCAGCAACTTAGTGAGACCCTGTCTCAAAATAAACTAAAAAGACTTAGTGGTAGAGCACCCCGGGTTCAATCACTAGTGCCTGAAAAAAAAAAGATGTGTGCAGTTATTTCTCAATCACTACACAGCCATGCTTCCCTGTACTCTGGGAAATAAGGGTCCAGGAACTTGACAAGACCCTCTGGAATGATGGAGCCCTGTGGTTCCAGGGGGTGTAGTCCTGGTGCAGCCAAGGGAGCCCTGGTCCTGCTTTGCCACTTACTAGCTGTGCAACTTTCTGTGAGCCACCTAACTACTCTGCACCTTAGTTTCTTCATCTTAAAATAGAGATTAAAGTCCCGCTTTCCGAGCTCATGGCAGTGCTGTGGACTAGTTGTCGAAGGGCTGCTGTTTCAAGGATGGCTGTCAGTGGGCGCGTTCCGGCCTAGAGTAGCCAGAGACCCAGGGAGGGAGCACGAGTCAGGGGCCTCCCAAGGACGCCTGCCGCCTGCACAGCGTGTGGGTGACCACTTGGTGGTCAGGTTGTTCTCCAGTGCCCTGCTCCTGTTTGCCTGGCCTCAACTGGACACACTAGGGACTAGAAAGTGCTGGACCATCCGTCCCCTGGGCCCCTCCCTGCTCCCTGGGAGCAGCTGGGTTGGCTCAGAAGGCGGGAAGCCCCTGGCCTGCAGTGTGAGGATGGGGGGAGGCCAACTCGGTGCCCACTGTTGCCGGTGCTGCTGGCCCAGCCCTGCGAGGCCAGCACGAGCGGGACACTGTGAGGCGGTGGGTTGGGCTAGGTGGCCCTGGGTCCTGCCACTCTGCTGGTCCCTGCAGTGGCAGCACCTGAGGTAGAGGCTGACCCCCGGGCCAATGCCATGAGAAGATCTCAGCTCTCACGGATGCTTTCCTCCTGGTCCCTGAAGTGTCCTGTGGGGCCGCTTGAGCTGGAGCCTGGGGGCTCAAGGCATTCCTGGGTGTTTGTGGGGCTCCAGGACCCCTGGGCAGAGGGGCACCTCCTACGGGCTGTAATGCAGGTCTTAGCGCAGGGCACGGGGGCAGAAGGAGGAGGCACGGGGAGGCTGATGAGCGGGTCTGGGCCAGGAGAGCGGCAGGGTGGCAGGGGTGGGGCGGAGCCGCTGGTCTGCTGTGCGCTGCATCTCAGATTCCAGAACGTTCTGCCTGCTGCTGCTCCCTCCCTACCCCCTGCAGCCAGCTCCCGCCCTCCCGCCTGCCACCTCCCTTTCTCTGGGCTTCCACTACGTCTGGCTCCACCTGCCCCATGGACACAGAACTGCGCTCTGGATGGTGCCATGCCCAGCCTAGAGCACCCCTAAATTCAGTACGTGGGACACAGTTTGGGGTGGTCCTTCATCTTGCCCTCCACAGAGGGAGCGGCGGGAGGACAGTGAGCCGTGCTGGGCAGCGTCTTTTCCCTGGCCACGCAGGCAGAGCTGGGTGTGTGTGTGTGTGGATCCTGCCCCCAAGGCCCCTGCTAACCATGTTCTTCTCTTCTCTCGGCGGTGGCGGTGGCGGTGGCGGACGTGGACGTGAGTGTCGGCGCCTGCCCTGGTGTGCTCTGCTCGAGGCAGGCATGCTGGCTAACGTGTGCCGTGTGGGGTGCTCGCTAACCGGGGTGCTGTGCTGCTCTGTGGGGAGGGTGGCCCGCCTTTGGAGTGCTCAGCTGGTAGAGCTGGCCAGTCACTGGCAGGGGAGGCCAGCAGGCCACATGCCCTTCCCTTGCCCTCCATGGGCCCCAGGTGGCAGCTCCGTGGGCTCAGCACTGGAGGTTCTGAGTGGCCATGGCCATTGGCTGACATGGGAGGCTGTGGGCACACAGCTCTCTCTGCCCTCAGGCCCTGGGGTGTGCACAGCAGCACCCTCTTGGGCCCGCTGCCAGGCTAGGGACCTGCTGGCCACACATCTGTACATGTCTTCGGGACATGATCACTGAGGGGACACATTGCTGAGTTCCTGCCCAGCCACTTGTCCTTGCCCTGGTGCCACCCACCACGGACTATGTTCTGTGGGCTTAATTCTCTATCTGTGTTCCTCCCTGTTCCAAAAATGATTTAAATACAATTGTGGAAATACGCGTGACGTAGAAAATCAAAGTGAGAGAAGTGGCCCTAGGTGGGCGAGATGGCCAGGGCCTGTGGCCAAGGCCCCTGGCTCCCTCTCGCTCTGCAACAAGTGAGCTGAGACTCAGACACGTAGCCGCCCCTGAGGCTCGGAGGTCCGGCGCTCAGGACACTCACCCTTGGGGATCCTCAGGGGAAGAGTTTCACAAACACTCTTGGCAGAAATGGCTAGGCAGCCGGGGGCCGGGGTGCACCTCTTCTCAGGGGTCTGATGTGGCCCCAGCTGCCCACACCAGCCTCTCTTGCTCCCAGCCTCTGCTCAGCTGGACACTAGTTTTCTATTCCTGCTTGGGCAGCTGGGCTTGCCTGCACCCCTGGGGGGCTGGAGGGTCACTCTGACCCTTGCCCTTGCTGAAGAGCGCAGCGGGCAGCGTGGCGGGAAGCCCCCTGGTGTCCCCCCGCAGTGGTCATTACTGTCTTGGTGATGTGTGAGTTCACTGTTCAGCCTCAGCGCATCCAGGCCCAGCGAGTGGCTGACTTGAGAGATGCCCTAGGATCTTGAGGGGACTCTGCCACCTTGATGCCCACAGCCAGCAGGACAGGGGACGCCCTGGAGCAGGATTTAGAGGGAACCGCATGTGCGAGTACAGAGGCGCAGACTCCACCCCGCTCATCCCCAGGTCCAGGAGGTCCAGGAGGTCCAGGATGTAGGTTCCCTGCTGGAGCAGAGCTGCCAGGCACTCCTGCCTTCTCTGGGGGCTTTGGGTCCTGGGTTATGCTGTCTCTTGCTCCTCCTGTCAGTCAGGAGGTATGTGGGTCCAGCCGACAGGTGCTGAGCTCTGAGTTGGGACCAGCACATCATCTCCGAGATGATGCAGAGTTCACGTTCAGTGGACGTGGCTTCTGTGCACCCAGCCCTGGGCAGGTGCTCAGAGGGAGTGTGGGAGGACCAGTGTGGACACACACCTCAGGACGCTGTCTGCTGGGCTGGGCGCTGGCTGAGAGCCAGGCTGTGTGCCTTTGCGGTCTCTGGTTGGGATAGCCCTTGGAGGGTCAGTCTTCCGGGAGGTCTCAGATGGTGAGTGTCCATGTTCAAGGTCCTGAGTCTAGCTGGATTTGGGCAGGGGAAAGGACCAGAGAACAGCCTAAACGCAGAGTAAACAGGCTGAGGGAGGCACAGACTGAAAAATGCAAGGGCGAATGATGCTATCAGGCCTGTCCTGAGGCGCGGCCTGGGTAGATCTTCCCTCCTACAGTTCCCCTTGAGGAGCCCTGGGTAAGGCAGCCGTGCTCTCATGCTGCCCCCTGCTGGCCGCCGAGGAGCACGGCCCCAGAACGGGCGAAGCTGTCCAAGATGAGGTTCCGTGGCTAGCTTTGCTGGGCACCTGGTCCCCTATGCAGCCGGTCCCCTATGGCAAAGACAGTGAATTTGTTGGCTGAACTTTTTTTTTGAGCAGTAGCAGGTGTGCCAGGAGGAGCTTGGGTTTCTATCTGCAGACTGTAGGTGGTTGAAGCAGATGGGCCGAGGGCTCTAGCTCTGCCTTCTGAGATTCTGGGCAAAAGCCGTGTGTGAAGCAGAGCAAGCTGAGTCTGTGGATGTCAGATGAGCTGGGTGGGCAGAGAGCAGTGTGCATCCCAAGGTAGGACACAGGACAGCCAGCGGGGAATTCTGGAGCTTCTCCTGTGGATCTTTTCAGGACAGACTGAAATGGGATCTTGCTGTCTATCCCCCCCCCAAAGAGGGGGATACAGATTCAGATTCTCCTTCCTGGGCTCCTCTGCTTTTCCAGGACTGGGCCTTGGAAGTGAGACCTGCGTGGGTGACCCTTACGGCTTCCAGGAGTGCCACCTCCTGCCTCACTCAGGGTGCTCAGAGCTGGCCACACAAGCACAGTGCCGCGTCAACAGTGTGTGCGTGCGTGTGTGTGCATGCGTGTGTGTGCATGCGTGTGCGTGTGTGTGTGCAGGCAGCTGGGCTCCCCCCGCAGCTGTCCTGTCCAGAGCACAGCCTTCCCAGCCAGCCAGGGCCAGTGGCAGGGCGGACAGCAGGGAGGAGCCTCCGTGGCTGGTGCGAGCTGAGTGTGTGGTTGTCCTGTGCACGGAGCCTGGGGCCTTGCAGTTGTCCTCTCACTCATAGTCCTGGCCCTGCAAGGAGGTCCCCAGTCCTCGGTGCCTCCCAGACCTGGGCTGTGCTGTCCTAACAGGCCTGGCGTGTGGTGTGTGCCTAACCCCCCCCACGCCCGCCCCTTCCTCACTGACCCTTCCTGCTGCCCTTTCTCCTCCGTGTAGATTATACATGGACATTAAGTGGTTGAGGGAGATGTGGCTGAGGGTGGTGTGAAGGCCTGGGAGCCCCACCAGGTCCAGAGCCCACTGGCATTCTCTGACGAGGAGGAGGAGGACCTGCTGGATTTCATGTACAAGTATAAAGCACCAAAAAGGACGGATTCGCCCCTGGAGGTACCAGAAGTCAGGGGCTGTGGGTTGGAGCATGTGTTTGCATAAGCACTTTGCTCTGGAGGCCTGGGGTCCTGGGAGTGGTACCTCTTGTGGGTACCCAACGCCTCCTGGTGCTGGGGTGACAAGATCTCCCTTCAGCAAACAGGCAGGACAAACCACTGGACACTGAGGCTGTGGTGGGGTGGGAGACCTTGCTGACTTCATTAGAAGTCAGAGAGGGGGCAATCAGTTCTGATTCTTTCTCCTTAACATTACCAGCTATTAACCTAAGATGAAGTATGGGTAAAGATGGGCGCGGTGGCACATGCCTGTCATCCCAGCACTTTGGGAGGCTGAGACAGGAGGATCGCAAGTTCAAAGCCAGCCTCAGCAACGGCGAGGCGCTAAGCAACTCAGTGAGACCCTGTCTCTACATAAAACACAAAATAGGGCTGGGGATGCGGCTCAGTGGTTGAGTGCCCCTGAGTTCAATCCCTGGTACCCCTACCCCAAAAGATGACATGTGGGTGAAAAGCAACCCAAATTTGTCTTTTTGGGAAAGGGAAATTCTGAGTAGGCTGTTGGATGTGTTTTTATAAACAAGTCTTTCACCCCCTGCAACACAGCAGACGCCTGGTGCCCAGTGGCGGCTCGTGGTCCAGGGCACAGCCCTGCAGAGTTAGCAAGGCCAACACTGTCCATCCAGGGCCTGGCTGGTGTCAGCAGCAAGGCCATGCCTGGAGCTCATGGACCTTGCTCTGAGACGTGGTGGGGATGCACCAGTCGTGGGCTCAGGGGCAAGGCCAACTGACTCAGGGACCCCAGAGACTTCCTCTGTGCCCCCTCAGTCTCCTTTCCAGTTCCCCATCTGCTGAGTCCTGAGGTCAGGATGGGAGTCCCCTCCCCAGAGTCGAGACCCCTGGAGGTGAGGAGGTATTGTGATGCCCCCCACAAGCACAGTGGCTTAGTGACCTGGTCACCCCAGAACCATCCTGAGACCACCTCCACGTGCAGGATTCACCATGCTCCCTTCCATGATGAGGTACACCTGGGCTGGTCCTCGAAGAGCCCGGGAGTGACTGGGAGTCCACCGGCCTGGCCTCGTGCTGGGGAGGGCAGTCAGCCTCCGCCCCACAGCCCAGCAGTTGTGCTCCTCTGGTCTTGGGTTCTAAACCTGCCCCACTGCTTACTTCCACTGCCAGGAGGAGGAGTCGGAGAGTGGGGTCCTCACCCTGCTGGGCTGTGGCCAGCGGGGCTGGTGAACACCTGCTGGGCAGGAGGCTCGCGCCTGCTCTGGTCCATTCACCCCCTCCCTTGGGGGCAACTGCTGGGCACTGAACTGGACGTGGGCCTGCTCCCAAGAAGTGTGGTGGAGACAGTGAGCAGAAGCCCGCACTCCACCCAAATGCTAGGGTGGAGAGCCCTCGAGGGCAGCACAGGGGACGGTGGCAGAGCAGAGCTGAGGGCAGAGCAGGGGACGGTGGCGGAGCAGAACCCTCGAGGGCAGAGCGGGGGACGGTGGCGGAGCAGAGCCCTGGAGGGCAGCGCGGGGGACGGTGGTGAAGCAGCCTGCGCCTGCGGGGCGAGGACTCAGGAGCGCCTCGGCAGTGCAGCTTTCGAGGTGGGCACCCAGGGGCTCATCGGAAGGCCTGAGGACGCAGTGTGGACAAGGCCCTCCCTCCCTGGGCCTCGCACAGGCATGGGCTGAGGGGCTCTGCAGGAGGGGTCGTTCCTTTCCTTTCTCAGCAACTGGTAGCCCAAGGGGACACTGGGCACTCAAGGCTGTCCCAGGAGATGCAAGGCCTGTCCCCAGAGGAAGCGCAGACGCGGCAGAGCCGGAGCTGGAGCAGCCCCCTCTGCTCACTGTTAGGAGCAGGTGCTGCCGCGGCAGGAGCGGTGGAGACAGTGCCCTCTGCGGCTCTTCCCGGGCACCCGGGGCAGGAGCAAGGAGCAGCCCTGCGGAGGCGGGCATGAGGGGCAGAGAGCAGCCCTGCAGGTGGCGGGGCCATCTTGCAGGCTCGGCTTCGCGGGGTGTGTGGAGACCCAGGGAGACCCCCCTCTGCTCACGGCCCACACTCCTGCTGCTGTCCCCGTGCAGCCCAGGAGCCGTCCCAGGATCACACGTTCATGCCACAGGGCGGGGTGTCTTCTGTTCTCTTTGCCAGGCACCGCCTAGACTCCTTCGATCCCGCTTCAGGAAGAAAAGTACCTCATCCTCGGCCACTGAAACCACGTGAGTGAGATGAGCCATCAGCCGGATCCACGGAGCGGAGTGTCTCTCCTCTGCCTTAAAGAGCTGCTCACCACACCCAGATCCAGACTCCGCCTTTCCTCACGCCCTCCGCCTTTGGGAGTTTCTTTTTCTTTCTTTTCCCCCCTTTTCTTCTCTCCTTTTCTTTGGTTTGCTGGGAGAGGCTAAAGGGAAAGGTGGTAGTGGGTGACTGTCACGCCTTCTGAGGTTGGCATGTCCCCACACTGGATGGTCGCTGCAGATAGCAGTGTGCTTTCAGAATGTCAGAGATCCCCGTGCTGCTGAGTTGTACATTTGTAATTTATCTGTTGCATACTTAGTTTTTAGTCCTGTATATGCAAACAATTTTTTTAAGAGCTTTTTTTCTCTTGGTACTACTCCTTAGGACTCTGATGTACATATTTATGGCTTTGGCTTCATATAATGAACTTGCAAGGGCTGCCAGAGGTTCCAATAAGTGAGCAAACTGTAAAGTCAGAATTGTAAAAAAAAAAATTGATTCTAGATCATGTCTCTGATGTGCTTATAAAGCTTTCGAATCCAGCTGCAGCAAAGCCTCCTCTTCCTGATGGCCCTATTGCCGGTCGAGGCAGCAGCGCGGAGGGCAGGGGCGGGAGCCAGCAAAGCCCCGGCAAGGGAAGGGTCATGGGAGGCTCGCTCCTCCTGGGTCAGGACGGGGCTCGCCTGGGGTGAAGCCTCCTGGGCACGGGCACTTTGCAGAGCTGCCTGAAGAATTTTGAGTGTCTCAAAATGCTCGACAAAGGACTGTTTCTCCCTCGCAGCGACCAGTGCTGTGGCAGAGCCTCTCCTCTAAGCGCCTTGTGGAGAACACCAAGCAGAAACGAGTAACCCAACACCGAACTAGAAGCGTGCTGTTTCAGATATGGCCCAGCAGACGAGAGGCGCCTCGCAAACAAGTGAACCCCTGGGCAGCTGTGGCTCCCTTCTACTCCCTTCCTGGCCTGCGGGACCTGAGTGGGAGCCAGGACCGCTCACAGCAGAGTCCAGCTCTGTGGGGACTCCCTGCTTAGACTGGGAATTTTGAGCAGAATCTGGATTGAGTGAGTGTGGTCTGAGGTGGCTGCCACCAATGTAGGACTAGTGTTAGTGCTTAGAGTCGGTGTCCCTGGGCTGCATGCCACAAGCAGGCACTCCTGCGTTTGGATCGTGTTTGTCTGTAGATTTGCCCTCAAAACTAGAGAAGTAGCATCGTCTGTCACTCAGAGCTGTAAACGGACTACAAACAGGCCCCATTAGCAACCACCCCATCCCCAGCCCTGCAGAGATCCGTGCTGCTGAGGCGCTGTCTCGCAGAGGGGCCTAGTCGAAATTGACTGTGGCCAGATAGACACACACGCTGGAATCTCTTCTTCTCACAGGTCCTCCGATGGTGATTTCAAAGTTTGTAAGGATTTAGGAAAATCCACCTCAAAGTAGTTTCATGGCTGAGGACAGAGGCCTCCTGCTCTCTGCCTCTGGCCCACACCCACCTGTACCTGACCTGCCTCGGAAGATGCAGAATCCCTGAGCAGTTCCACACGGGGAACAATCTACCCTTTACAGTGTATTTACCCATTAGTTGGGCATACCCAGCGTTATCAGAAACAAGTGCAAAGAGCTCAAGTGAAGCAGCTTTCTAGCAATTTTTTTTTTTTGCCAAAATAATAAACGGTTTCAGCAATGGGTCATATTGTACTTCCGTGATTCTACAATGGAAAGCTGACAGGTCCAGACTATCACGTGTGCCCGAGTCTGCAAACCAGCAGACAGCTGCAGGGCCGCACTCTCCTCAGGACACCCAGGCACACCCTGGAGTGGTCCTCATGCGTTTGGCAAATGGTTTACTTGCCCACCAAGCTGGGTGTGTAAGTGTGGACGCCTGTCAGTGTGCACGCAGCGGTGCGTTCTGTCTGGAGGATGCAGCGGGATGACTGGCGCGTGGCTCAGGCACAGGCTGTTCAGATGGCCAGCTCCCTCTGACTTTCCTGCCCGTTGAGCTACTGGCCTGGAGCACCTGTTGCTTCTGAGGTGAGCACGGTTTCCTGCTTCTCCATCCGCAGCAGAGCCTCGTCTCTCTCCCTCCCGGTCACGCTAGCCCCTGAAGCGCGTCCTCTGTCGTACTGTCTGTGCCACGTGTGTGCCCACCACCACCGTGTGCCCTCCCCTCCTCCCGCACAGCACTTGAGCGGCAGAGGATGCGCATCACCCCTTCGCTGCACAGAGGAGCTCTTTCTGCGGTCTCCATAGGATGATCCGAGTGCGCTGGACCACGCCGGGGGGAAGGGGGGTGTGAATGACAGTATTCCCAAGGCCGACGTTCTGCTGTTTTGTTGCAATGCTTGTTACACATCTTGAATAAAGTCTTAACATCTTTCTTTTAAGAAACGTATTTGTAAATGTTGGGCTTATGAGGAGAGGAGGTGGTCTTTAAACGTGGAGGGCAGGTATGGTGGTGCATGCCTCCGATCCTAGCAACGCGGGAGGCTGAGACAAAAGCATCGCAAATTCAAGACCAGCCTTGGCAACTCAGTGAGAACCTGTCTCCAAGTAAACAAAAAGATGTTTGTGGTATCGGGGATTAAACCCAGAGGTGCCTTCACCACTGAGATTCAGCCCCAACCCTTCTGAGACAGAATCTTGCTGAGTTGCTGAGGCTGACCTTGAACTTTGAATCCTCCTACCTCAGTCTAGCAGGTCACTGAGATTATAGGCATCTACCACTGCAATCAATTCAAAGTAAAATCTAATAAAGGGCTGGGGGTGTGCTCCTGGGTCCAACCTCAGTACCATGTGTGTGCGTGTGCGCGTGTGCACCCACAATGTAACAAGGATTAGAACCAATGCTCAACCACCATGCACCCCACCCAGCTCATCTTTTAAGTTTGGCCCCGTGCAAATTGCATTGGATTATGGGAGGAAGAAAATGAAGTGGTAATATGTTTGCAAAACCAGATGATCTCCCTGAAAGCATCAGCTTTACATTCTAAAGTTCATCAGTGGAAAATGGGTAGCTGTGAAGACAGTAGCTCTTGTGCAGCTGGTTGCAATTCGGCAAATAGACCTTTGCTCTGCTGCTCCAGAGTGCTTGTCCACCTGCAGACGGGCACCTGTGCAGGTCGGGACAGGGCTGCGCATGCACAGGGCACCGTGTGTGGTGGCAGGGCCTCACCCTGCTGTGGCCCACCTTAAATAGGAACAGGCAGGCTCGAGCCTCCCTGGGTGGGCATGAAGACTTGAGAACACCTAAGCAAGCACAGGCCACTTGCTTTGCTTTTACAGTCCCATGGTCCACATGTGTGACATAAGGACTGTGCTGGTTTGATAAGAGGCAGCAGGTTCAGAGGAGAGGAGGGAGGAGGAAAAGTTGGAAAGGCTAGAAACCCATTCAGGTTCCATCCAGCCAGATCCACAGTCAGCAGATTAGTCAGTTAGATTAAGAATTGACAGACAGCTGGGTGTGGTGGCCACACCTGTAATCCCAGCAGCTTGGGAGGCTGAGGAAGGAGGATCATGAGTTCAAAGCCAGCCTCAGCAAAAGCGAGGCATTAAGCAACTCAGCGAGACCCTGTCTCTAAATAAAATACAAAATGGGGCTGGGGATGTAGCTCAGTGGTAAAGTGACCCTGAGTTCAATGCCTGGTTACCCCACTCCCCACCAAAGAAGAAAAAAGACTTGACAAATAACAGGACAGCCAAGTTACAAAATGTCAAAGATGAGCTACGTGTGGTGGCCACACCTGTAATCCCAGCAGCTTGGGAGGATGAGGCAGGAGGACTGCAAGTTCAAAGCCAGCCTCAGCAATTTAGCAAAACCATCTCTAAATAAGATACATATGTATGAGGCTGGGGATTTGGCTCAGTGGTTAAGTGCCCCTAGGTTCAATCCCTGGTACCAAAATAAACAAATTAAATAAAACTTAAAAGATGAACTGGGTGGGGTGCATGGCCACTCCTGTAATGTTATTTGGTAGGCTGAAGCAGGAGGGCAAGTTCAAGTCTCGCCTGGCCTGTCTCAAAATAAAAAGGGCTGGGGATGCAGCTCAGGGGCAGAGTGCCTGCAACCAACCAAAATAAAGCTGAAGTAACAGCGTTACAAAATATTTAGTATTTACAATGCTACTTCAGTCCCGTGTTGACTTAGGCAAGAATTTCCTTACGCTGTCAGAAGACTGAGGGGATGGAGAGGACCCCAGGAGTTTGACTCGCGCCCTGGATGCACTAATCATACCTCTGGGTGATTCACTTAGCGCTCTGCTTCCGTGTCCTCTGATTTGAACCAGGCGGCCATGGCGCCTCCTTCGCGAGGCTGGCGTGAGTGCAGCAGTGTTGTGGTTTGTGCCCAGTCCTGTGAACATACTGCGACACGGCAGGTGTCCAATAAACCATGTACTTAAATGAAGTATCCGTGCACTTTCTGAATTATGTTTTATTGTCAAACTATAACATTTTGATCCTGATAAGCCCTCCTACTCACAGAACAGTGTCCCCTACAGTGTGCCCACCAGCCTGTCCACCTCAGCCCATCTCTGGATGCCGAGGCCCTGCCTGCCAGTCCTTCTCTCGCCCCTGCTGTCCCTGGCCTGGAGAAGCCAAGGAGCTCTGAGGCCCCGACAACAGAGACGCTAGTCGTCCATGTTCTCTCCGCCTTGGCGGCTGTGGGAAAGGCTTCCAACCCCACGGAGACAGAACGCAGCCCACATCCAGACCAGGGCCTGGCCTCGAGTCACGAGTGCCCTGTGGCTGATCCCACAGTGGACGCAGGTGGCCCCTTGCACTCAGTGCACACACTGGCTCAGACCCCCGTCTTCTCGCCCGACTCGCTTACCTCACTGACGTGAGGGACAGGAGCCCACCTTGTCAACACGGGAGGAAGGGCCTCGCGCGCGACTCACTCCTCTATCCACAGCACTGGCTTTGAGCTGGCAGTGCTCTTTGAAATGCCTCCTGGATGCTTGTGACGGGAGAGCCGAGAGCCACCGCCCGCCAGTCTCCAGAGACCATGCTTAGCCAGTTGCATCGTTTCTGAAATTACTGCCCCGATTCCACAATGCGGTTTTGGAACAGATAGGAAGAGTTGACTCTTAATATGAAAATATGAGATCTCAAGAAGTCAAACCGACTTTTGAGAAATACAGTGTCCCTGGAGACTGGGGTGAGTCTTTGTCTTGTACAGCCCCTGTCTCACGCAGGCAGCTCACGCTGAAAGGCTTACTCTTCCGTGAAAAAGTCCTGCTCCAATAAGCTGCGGCGAACAGCGTGCTTGGGATGCCAGAGGTTAGGTGTGTGCGCCCTGAGCTCACCTCTAAGCAAAACTGCTCCTCTCGCCAGCTTTTGCTCCCATTGAAGTGGCACAGGCAACCAAGTGGGCCAGGGGAGCTCCGACCTGGGAAGAGCCACTCGCTACACCAAAGGTGACACCAGCAAGACCTGGGGGACATGGGGGCTGCGCCAGTGGCATCTCCGGGAGGACAGACAGGACAAGAGCTGAGGAACGGGGTGTGGAGACCCCCAAGGGTGCAAGCTGCAGGTACTGCGAGGGGACGGAGCTATTCCTAAGCAGAAGCCCTGGACTAGAGAGCAAGGGGAGCAGCCGACGTGCCAGGAGAGGTGAGCCACGTGCCTGCAGAGTGGCAGCCCCCTGCCCCCCGCACACTGACTCCCACTCCTGCCGAGGTGGGGCCGGGAGGGGGTCCCAGCTCCTCCCAGGCGTGTCCTTAAATAGGGTCGAACTGCTGGACTCACCTGTTGGCGTCAGTCTTCTGACGTCTCCCTCACTTCAGATCCCTGCAGCTAAACAGGCCTAAGTGGAGCAACCAGTGCAGCCACTAGCAATATGAAAAGCCAGGCACAACTCTGATCTCGCAGTTCCCTGACCGGATCCAGGCGAGTGCAATCCATTAAGCTTTAAAACTTCCTTCCGTTTAATGTTGACGCTGTGTGTTTAACATCAGTCAGTACAAGGTACCTCAAGGCCTACACTCACTCATTGGCAAGAGCATTACAGGCACGAGGAGATCACTCAGGGAGGGGAGGCTGACCACTCTACACCCTGAGGTTGGTGCGATCATGGTACTTCTGATAGGGGTCATCCACGTACCAGTTCCGCCTCTTCCAGAAAGACGTCGTCATCTTATCTAAGAGCTTACTCTGGGTCTTATTGCAGAACACAAATTCCCTTAAGCGTCGTTTTCTTGCAGCTGTCTTTTTCCATAATTTTTTTTTATAACCAGCCTGTAAGATAATATTACGGAAATATTTAAAGCATTACATTACATAGGAAACAAGTCATCTTCACAGCTCATGGTTTATGAACCCATTGGGAAAAAACTCAGACTTCCACAGAGGCTGGGATGCTTTTGGGAAACACTTTTAGTGGGGAGTGGGTAGAGGAAGCATTTGCAGTTTGAAAAAATATGTATTATTAATAGATAATTTAATGTTTCAGAAAAAGATTATTTAAATTAAAATCACAGAAAATCGCCTGGGCAGGGTGATGCATGCTTGCAATTCTAGCAATTCGAGATTCTGAGGCAGGTGGATCAGAAGTTCAAAGCCTGCCTGGGCAACTTAGTGAGACCCTGTCTCAAAATAGAAAAAACAAGGGCCGAGGAGGTAGCTCAGTGGTAGAACACGCCTAGGCGCAATTCCAGTACTGAAAGAGACAGAGAAGTAAACAAACTTTTGGGGCAATTTCTAGGCTAAGAAATGGAAGGAGGGAATAAGCAATAAACATCAGCAACACCTGGAAGGAATCATGCCACAGAGAGTACTGTGCCAACACTGGTACACATGGGCCAACGCAAGATTTTGTTGTCTTCTTTCAAGACATTAGTTTGAGCCAGGCACGGTGGTACACACCTGTAATTCCAGCATCTTAGGAGGCTGAGGCAAAAGTATCGATTTCAAGTTTGAGACCAGCCTCAGCAATTTAGTGAGGCCGTAAGCAATTTAGTGAGACCTCGTCTCAAAAAATAAAACTGGCTTGGGATGTGGCTCGGTGGTAGAGCACCCCTGGGCTCAATCCCTGGTACCAAAAGAAAAAACAAAACAACAAGTTTGGTGCAGCAAGCCATCCTGCACATGGTATACCTCGGGGGCACTGCCTGGAACAAGAGTCCTGACAAGGGTTTGATCAGGTCCTTCCCAGTAGCATGAGGGTTCTAGAGCCCAACAGAAGGAACATGGAGCCAGCTCGGTGGTGCATGCCTGGATTCCCAGCACTTAGGGAGGCTGAGACAGGAGAATCGCGAGTTCAAAGCCAGCAACGGCGAGGCGCTAAGCAGCTCAGTGAGACTCTGTCTCTACATAAAACACAAAATAGGGCTGGGGATGTGACTCAGTGGTCGAGTGCCCCTGAGTTCAACCCCCAGTACCAAAAAAAAAAAAAAGGAAGGGTGGGGGGCGTGGAAAGGAAGCAAGGAAAGCTGTCTATGCAGGGCCAGCGAGATAACTAGCATGATCACAAAGCACAGCAAGCACCTCCAATGACTCCATAAAACTCAACCATCAGAACTTCAGTTCAGCTACTTATGGATGATGTGAGCTGCTGACTGGTGTGGAAACGACCCACCACTGTGCCGTTTAACTGGGACAATGGGTTCAGAGTTCCAGTCAACCGTTTACTGACAAATCTAGGATGGCTTCTGAAATGGGATAACTCATCACCCTTGCAAACAAGGAGGGCCTGCCCACAGCAAGGGCTTGTGCCACGAGGTGATACGTGTTAGAAGGCAGGGACGCTGTCGCCACTGGGTCACAGCCGCAAGAGCTGTGAGTAGGAGGGGGCGCGGTGTGGGCAGGCTGGACTCCGCCTCAGGACACGCTCACATTCCTCCTTCAACAGGGCAGCGCATGAACACTCACCTTCCTCCTCAGCCACAGGCCAGAATGAAGCCGAAGAAACCGGTAGATGACGGCTTTCACAGTCTTCCTCTTGCCTTTCCGGGTACTGCAGTATGTCAGGGTTCTGACGGGAGGCTTCAGGATGTTGGGAAGCACAGGGGCCACTCTAAAATATATTTTTAAAATGTTAATGAGTAATCAGACTGATGAAAGGATAACCTCTGTTTCGACACAGCACTCAGGAGTGAGCGAGGCTGCTCCACTTGAATGGAGGGGAACTTTTAATACACACATCACTCCAAATGATTCCTTGGACTAAGTGTAAATAAGAACAGCAACTATTAGCTGGGCCCAGTGGCTACACCTGTCATCCCACTATTCAGTAAGAGCACAAGTTCCAAGCCAACCTGGGCCATTTAGCCAGACCTTGTCACAAAATAAAGAACAACCAGGACTAGGGATATAGCTCAGTGGTAGAGCACTCCTAGGTTCAATCCCCAGTACTGCAAAAATAAGTAAATGAATTTTAAAAAGAATATCAACCCTCACCCATTGTAAGCCTTCTAAAATCCACCCCTGCTAGAGACACAGCTCAGTGTACAGCACATGCTTAGCATGTGCAAGGTGCTGGGTTCAATCTCCAGCACCAAAATAAAAAAAAACCCTTCCTTCTTCGGGCCTTATGAAAGAACTTATCCCAACCATATTTTAATTACCTGATTTCTATCCAACTGCCCACAGACATAAACTCCTTGAGGACTTCAACGTGTCTACCCTGTATCCTTTCTGCCAACAACAGTGCTGGGCACTCTGGGGTGCCTACTTGCTGGCTGAACAAAGAACACACACAGCCAGACTTGTAAGCCGAGCCTCCTGTCCAGCCTCCTGTCCAGCCTTGGCTTTGCCTGATGCTTCCATCAGGAAACCCCGTGTGCACCAGAAGGGTGCTCTGGGGCTAGGGATGTGGCCCTGGGTTCCGTTCTAGCATTGCACATGGAGAAGAAATAAAAATCTCTTTTTAAAAAGTGTGCTCTGTCTGGTCACTCCTACTGCTGGCATCGTGGCATATGGATGTCAATCAGTCTCCCACTTGGTCAGGCAAAGTCTCTACAATAAAATCCAGACAGGCAAACAATGATATTTGGTTCTCTGATGTCTGACAGGAATGAATATTTTATTTATTTTTTGTGGCACCGGGGACTGAACCCTTGGGTATGCTAGGCAAGTGTTCTACCATGAAACTACACTCCCAGCCCTGCATGAATATTTAAAAATTTTTCATGCATCATGTTTACTGAAACATACTCTACCTATTAAGGATTGTAAGAGGCCCACATGTCAGGTTTCCCACAAGTCTGGGAGCAGAGGAAATGATTGTCTGAACGTGACTGAAACGCCCAGTGGACAATGCAAAGCCAACACAGGCACTCTTGGCACTGTCTCTATAGGCCGAGGACACCAAGATACGCAGGGGCCGCAGGAGCCCTGTAAAGACAGAGAAGCACATGTGGTTAATTTGATACTCCAAGACCAACGTCAAGACACTTAAAATGAATGCATCAAAGCAGCTAAATGTTTTACGTGGTTAAAGTGTTCTGGGCATCAGACTCACCCAGGGAGTTTTTTCTCAACTTTACTGAGGTATATCTTACATGTTATAAAAGTAACCCTCTTTATGTGTTCAAATCCATGATTTTTAGAAAGTTAGAGAACTGTGCAGCTGTCACAGTGATCCAGGTTGATGCATCCTAGCTCTATACCCAATACCAGAGGACAAGGTATGTGGGAGGCTAATTTCCACCCCCAGATCTTATAACCTGGGGAGACAGGACTCCCACACTCAGAGCAATGGCAGGTCAGACCCAACCAGACACCTCGGTGGAAAGAACAGAGCGCGAGAGAAGGGTTGGTGACCAGAACAGAACAGGCACTTGAGCTTCCTCTCAAAAGTGCACAGACCCGCCAGCTGTGGCGGTCCGCTACTCGGGAGGCTGAAGTAGGAGGACGTAAGCAACTTAGCGAGACCCTCTCTGTCTCAAATAAAAAAAAGAGCTTGGAATGTAGCACAGTGGTAAAAAGTGCCCCCGGTTCAATCCCCTGTACCATAAGGGGAAAAAAAAAGATCCTTCGAGGAGGAGAACAAATTTCAAGTAGGATGAACAACTTCACAACGGCCTGGGGGGGAAACACATGCAGAGACGGGGACCAGATCTGTGGTGAAGCTGCATACTGCTGGCGAGACTATAGCAGAGAAGCCTGGGGACAAGTAGTGGGAAATGAGGCAGAGCAGGTCAGAAGGCAGGACGGAGAGGACAGAGGTGTGTGGGAGGGTGCAGTCCTCCTTAGCAATGCTTCCTACGTGGCCACTATGCAAGGGAGAACCCCTCTGGGCTCTGACTGCACTAGTCCAGAACACTGTCTAGTGTGGGACTCAAGAAGGCACATGCTAAAAAGTTCCCAAGACGACTGAACTGTCCTAACGCTGGAAATGCCTCTATGGCTGCACAACTCGCTAACCTCATTAAAGTCCATTAACTTGTAGCCGCACCTGGTGGCGCACATTTGTAGTCCCAGACTTAGGGAGGCTGAGGCAGGAGGATGGCGAGTTCAAAGCCAGCCTCAGCAACAGTGAGGCACTAAGCAACTCAGTGAGACCCTGTCTCTACATAAAACACAAAGTAGGGCTGGGGATGTGGCTCAGTGGTCGAGTGCCCCAGAGTTCAATCCCCAGTACCAAAAAAATAAAATTAAAATGTTCATCAACTTGAACACACAAAACTAGTAACTTTACATTAGGCAAATTCTACCTCAGTGAAGGTGGTTTCTAAAAAAGCCCACGTGAGTCTGATGCTCAGCCAGGACTCAGAACCACTGCCTGTTGTCCACTGCACAGGTCTCACTTGACAGAATGGGCAATGTGGGGCAGGAGGGAAGTTCCAGGGTTTGACTCAGACCATCTGGGCTCATGTTTAACTCTATTACTTGCAGGGTAACCCTGGGCAAGTTACTTAACTCCCTGTGTCCCAGTTTCCTCAAATTTTAGTGAGGTTAGTTATAGAGTGATAATGAGAATTAAATGAGATAAAACATTAAAATGCTTGGAGGAGTGGTTGGCATAACACGTTAACGGATGCTAAGAGCCAAGGAGTATGGTGTGGTGGTGCACGCTTTTAATCCCAGCTACTTGGGAGGCTGAGGCAGGAGGGTAGGAAATTGAAGGCCAGCCTGAACAACTAGGCAGACCCTGTCTCAAAAAAAGCGGGGCAGAGGCTGCAGGTGTAACTCAGTGGTAGAGTGCTCACCTAGCAGTGCAAGGCCCTGGGTTCGACCCCCAGCATGATAAAGAAAAAGAAACTAGAAAAAAAACATGCCAGGCGTAGAGAAGATACTGGACATACACATGGACACACACAAAGAATGCACATATCCAGAACACACGGGGGCAATCAGTGAGAAATCCAATAGGAACATGATGCTGGTGAGCCTCCACCACTAGGGCAACTGTAAGCGAGCACATCCCCTGCTGACTTTGGCCGCACCGCCAAGGCCGTGTATAGACCCCTGACCCAGGAGTTCCACAGTAGTTTTACACTTACACACAGACACCTTAGAAACACACCTGCACTCGTGCACCAGGGCACAAGCTTTGTACATTTTAGTCCCTAAGCTGGAATCACCCGAGTAACCGCCAATAGTGGAACGGAGGGTTATGGAAGTCACATGAGAGAACACGACGTCTAGCAATGGGAAGGCACTGCGGCCGCACGCGACATGAATAAGCCACACAAGGCAGGCACTGGCGTACGTGCTGCAGGCGTTCGCGTTACATTCACGGCAAGGCCAAAGTCCGTTCCCGGGGTGCACGGGCGGGCGCCGGCGCCACGACGGGCCGTAGGAGGGCGCAGGCAGGCCCCGCGGGGGCGCAGGCAGAGCGAGCGCACAGGCCTGCCCGGCGCGGGAACCCTCGGGCTCGGTGCCACGCGCTGCGCGCTCGGCCCGCAGTCGGCGCGGACACCGCGGCGTCGCACCCCGGCCTACGCGTGCCCCGGGACGCGCTCACCCTCCACACGCGCACACACACCACACGCACAAAGCAGGCGCGCCGCGCGCCGCTCTCACCGACCCGAAGCGGCTCTCGAGACGCCCGCGAAGACCGAGGCGGCCATGTTGCCGCCCTCGCTACGGCGGCCGCGCTGGGTCAGAGGCGCCGGGCCGAGTAGGAGGAGCTCCGAGGCTGAGGGCGTGGCCCGCGCCGCAGCGGCGCAGTGGGCAGCGGGCAGGCGCGGGGGGACGCGGCGCCGCGCAGGCCGTCCTGGGGCCGCAGCGCGCCCGCGTGCGCCGGGAAGGGCCGTTTACGGCGCACGACGCGTGCGAACACCTTCCTCGCGGCCTTCGCCCTGGGCTGGTTTGGGAGGCCAGCGCTCGCCAGGCGCCCAGACCTGGAAGCTGTGAGGACCGGCGAACGGGAGCCCGCAGGTGCTGAGGGCTCTGGGAGAGCAGCCGGCCGGCCCCCGCGCAGCCGGGCCGCGGGCCCGAGTGTTTTCAAGGCTCGGTGTCGCTCCCTCGGGTTTCACGGCAGCGTCTCCGCTGGGCTCGCACGAGCCCGTCCTGACTTGACTCAGGAGCATCAGCAACCACGCGTACATTGCTGATGTCGTTCACTTGAACGGGGAAACCGGCAGCGGAATCCTACTCCGTGGGATCTTCTCGCCCGACAGGCCGTGCGCACAGCTCAGGGACTGGCGGGCCAGGCCGGGAGCAGACCCGTCCCGGGGGCTGGCGCCCGGAAGGACCCCGGCGCAGAACACGACAAGGCAGGCTGAGAAGGGGCTCGCGAGGCAGATCAACGGAGAGGGAGGCTTCCGGCTGGGGGATGCGGAATGAGGGGTACACTATAAGGTGGACCATAAGCAGTGGGGGGATTTTAACCAAGTCAAGGACACTCTAGGCAATCGGAACAGCAAGAGCCAAGGTGAAAAGAGAGGTAAAGCCGGGCGCGGTGGCGCAAGCCTGTAATCTCAGCACTTAGGGAGGCTGAGACAGGAGGACAGTGAGTTCAAAACCAGCCTCAGGAACCGTGAGGTGCTAAGCAAATCAGTGAGACCCTGTCTCTACATAAAACACGAAATAGATCTGGGGATGTGGCTCAGTGGTCGAGTGCCCCTGAGTTCAATCCCCAGTACCAAAAAAACAAAAACAAAAAACCAGGTATCAAGTCAGAAAGACACAGGACTCATTTAAAGGAGTGGTTTTTAAAATTTTGTTCTTAGAACCCTTTTACACTCTTAAAAGTTGAGGAACTAGGTATGGTAGTCTGTACTTGTAGTTTTAGCTACTTGGCAGCTGAGGCAGGAGGATCACTGAGCTCTTGAGTTTGAGACCAGTCTGGGCAACAAAGCACAATCCCATAAAAAAAAAAATTGTTCATTCTTTTACTTATATTGATTACATCTATTGGTATTTATGATATTGAAAATTAAAAATTGAGAAAAATTAAAGTTATTGTGTCAATTTCCTATCGCTGCTCTAACAAGTTGCCACAGTGGCTTAAATGACAAAAATTTATTATAGTTCTGTGGTAAGAAGTCCAAAATGAGCTTCACAGAGCTAAAATCAAGGTATGCCAGATGCCGATCCCTTGGTGTCTAGTTCCCAAGATGATGATGATGATGATGATTTATTTTGGTAGTGGGGGCTGAACCTAGGGATGCTTTGCCACTGAGCCACATTATCAGCTTTATGTATTTTTTTTATTTTGAGGCAGGGTCTTACTAAGTTGCTGAAGCTGGTCCCAAACTTGCAAATCTCCTGCCTCAGCTTCCCTGGGGTTATATAGAGTACCTGAGATTACAGGTGTGCACTACAGAGCCCAGCAAGAGATTCTTAACTATACCTACAAAATCTCTTTTGTCATGTGAGATAACATATTCTAGAGATCAGGAAAAAGTAGACATCTTTGAGGGACCATTATTCTGTTTATCACACCTAGTAATTTATTTAAAATAAGCCAGGCATATTGGCACATACTTGTAAACACGAGCAACTTGAGAAGCTGAGGCACGAGGATCACAAGTTTGAGGTCATCCTGTGCAATTTAGCCAGACTCTGAAAATAAAACAAAGGATGGGGGATGTAGTTCAGTGGTAGGCATTCCTAGGTTCAGTCCCCAGTACTACAACACACACACACAGAGACAATTATAAACCCATTACATGTTAATGTAACATTTTAATAATATTCCAAAATAAAAGTGAGAAGAGTGATAGATTGTTTTACTCTTTTGAAAATATTTTAGAGCTGGGCACAGTGGCACAAGCCTGTAATTCCTGCACTTTGGGAGGCTGGGACAGGAGAATTGCGAGTTCAAAGCCAGCCTCAGCAACAGCGAGGCGCTAAGCAACTCAGTGAGACCCTGTCTCTACATAAAACACAAAATAGGTCTGGGGATGTGGCTCAGTGTTGAGTGCCCCTGAGTTCAATGTCCAGTACCAAAAAAAAAAAAAGAAAGAAAATATTTTAAAGTCTAGCATAATAAAATACCAGATTGTTGAAATTCTTCTGCATTCAGTTTCTTGGGATAATGTAGGCAGACTCTGGTGAAGGTGCTGTGCAAATATGAGATGATGAGAATAAAAAGGCAAATAATATATTATGTAAAGTTTTCATTTTATGGTTCCTCTGAAAGGTCCTCTGGTTCCTCAGGATCCCTGGATTACACTTCAGATGGTTATGCTTGAGTCTGTCTGAGACACAGGGAGTATAAGTAGATGATGAGCTTGGAACTATTGTTGCCATATTGCGTTTCACTTACGGTGGGCCACTGAGTCCCAAACATCTATATATGCTGAAAATCATACAAACATCCATAAAGGCTTTATGAATTGGAAACGGAGTCACTGTTATTTCTATTTTATTATTTTTGCAGTACTGGGAATTGAACCTAGGGACTCCTACACATTAGACAAGTGCTCTACCGCCATGCGAGATCTCTATCCCTCCTCATCCTTTCCTTTAGTATTATTTTGAGACACAGGGTCTGGCTAAATTGCCCAGGCTGGCCTCAAACTTTCCAGGACTACTTCTGCCTCAGCTTCCAAAGTAGCTGGAATACGAGTGTGTCCTACAGCGCTGGCTCACTGCATGCTTTTAAATAGAGAAATGATATGACTTAAAAATCCAAGTTACGTCAGTAGTGTCCTGGTAAGATTTTATGGCAAAAAACAGGGCTTGGTGTAATACAGAACTCGTAATTAATTTTCAGGGTTGTGATCTTAGCTGAAGAGGCTAAGGACGTTCAGGGGGAAGGTGTGGCTGTGCCCGCGCAGGGCCGGAGGAGTACGCGAGCTCCCGGGCATCAGGTTCCAGGAGCGTTAGTGCCACGCTGGCATCACCCTGCAGGGCGGCGGTCCGCACGGACGGGCGGGGCTGTTAAAATCACTACACCGACGCGGAGGCTGCTCGGGCCAGACTCGAAACCCAGCGTCCGTAACCACCAGGTACCCGAACGCACGGAACACCCGCAGCCATCGTCATCCTACTTCTAGGTAACTTCAAACTCATTTCCGTTTACAAACGAGAACGGTGGCGCGGCCAACGCGCACCAGGCAGGTGCTCAAGTCGCCCCGGTCCACGGCGCCAGGGCCGGCAAGGGCAGGTGGCGCGGCAGCCTCAGTCCCGCTAACGTGGTGACGGACTACGCGGGGCGACGGCTGGAAGCGTGTCCCTCGCCGGCTCCCTTCCCCGCCGTCCTACACTGCGGCCAGCACTCTCTCCAGGCCGGGCCGCGCCCCGCGACCGCAGCACCCCCAGAGGCGAGCCGACGCCATTGTCTACGCAACGCGGCCGGCTCGCTTCCCTCCCACGGACTCTGGCCGTAGCGTTCCCCAGCGGCACGCCCGCCCGCCTCCTGCTCCGGCGTGCAGCCCAAGCCCGCGCGCCCGCGGCCCTGGTACCCCGGATCGGGCCGCGGGACTACGCCGAGCGCGGCCCGGAAAGAGAACCCACCCTTCCGCCGCAGGGAGGGCGAGAGGCGGGGCCGCGCGTGCGCAGTGGCGCGTGCGGCCCGGCGCGGCGGCAGAGCGGACGCGGGCACGCACGCACGCACGCGCAGCTTTCCTCGCGCTGCCGCGGCCGCTCCCGCGTACCCCGCGTACACCGGCATCGCCGTCCACTGAGCCGGGATGCTGCGGGCCTGTCAGCTGTCTGGCGTGAGCGCCGCCGCCCAGGTGAGCGCGGGCTCCCGGAACGCGCGTAGGAAGCGACTCGGGCGGCGGCGGAGGGCGGGCCGGGCGGGGCGTGCGCGGGGACGGGGCAGGCTCGGACGCGCCGGCGAGGGCGGCCCCCAGGCGCGGCGCCGGTTGAGCGCCGCGGGCCCCGAGGTGAAGGTCGGGCGGAGGACTACAGCTCCCGGCTGACCGCGCGGGCCTGCGCTGCGCAGCCCGCGGCGTGGGGGCCGGGCCGGGGGGCCTCGGAGCTGCCGTCCTGTGCGGAGCCACGCCTGTCGTGGATGCAGCGCGAACCCCGCTCTGGGTGGCAGGAGGACAGAAGTCATGACCTTGGCTGCTTTCGGGACTGTCCGGGCTTCTGCGTCT
This sequence comes from Geosciurus inauris, assembly GCA_004024805.1. Lineage (NCBI taxonomy): Eukaryota > Metazoa > Chordata > Mammalia > Rodentia > Sciuridae > Geosciurus > Geosciurus inauris. Next base: position 59,653 of record PVHX01002491.1, read on the forward strand.
CCAGGCGCCGGGACGCCTGTGGCAGCGCTCAGTTCAGTTTTCCATAACTTACCAAAGTAACTTTTTTTTAAGTTGGAAACAAGAAATGTATTTCCATTGCTCACGGTTTTCAGAACGTGGTCATTATCTTGGCAGAATGTTGTATTGCAAAAGCAGGTATTGTGACTCGTGTAGTGATCCAGTAAGACCCCAGCCCTAGTGAGTTAGAGATCATAAAAGTCAAGCTCTGTCTTTCTTCTCTAGTTGGCTTCTCTCCCTGTTCATTAATGGGGTAAAAGAAGCAGCCTCTTCCACAGAGAAGGGGGGCCGAATAAAATTTTCTATGACAAGTGCTACAAATTTAGCTGCTTAAAACAACACCCGATGGTTACCTGACAGCCTCTAGCCTGGAAGTCTGGTTGTGAGTTATGTGGATTCTCAGAGTCACCCTGGCTGCAATCAGAACTATTGGCCACGCTGTGGTTCTTATTTGGAGATCAGGGTATTTTTCCAAGCTTATGTAGTTTGTTTGCAAAATCAAGTCCCGTACAGCTGTGGAAGTAAAGACACCGTTTTCTTGTTACCTCTTGCCAGACACTGCCCTCTGCTTCTAGAGGCTGCCAACAATTGCTTGCCATAAGGCTTGCCCTTCAGTAACATGCATGTTTGCTTTTTTGCTGGCTACCAGGAGCTTGTCTCTCTGACTTCAAAATCTTCTATTTCCCAGGTTGTGGCTCAGTGGCAGAATGCTTGCCTCGCACATGTGATCCTGAGCATCACATCAACAAAAAAAACCAAACAACAAAAATAAAAACAGAATAAATATATTAAAAAAGAAACTCCTATTTCCTGTCTTTGCTCTTTAGGCCTAGTTTAAAAGGCTTATATGATTAGGCTGGGCCCACCTGGATAACTTTCCTTGCAGTTAATTCAAAGTCAACTTTTTGGGATCCCATTGGGAAATAAGACAACTAGTTGAAACTTCACAGTAAAATATACATGCTTTCCTAACTCTTAACAAAGATTTCTAACCTTCTTGAGACTGCTATCTTGGAAGATTCTTTGGTTTCTTCTTACCAGCTCCTCAATCATGTTACAGCATTTGCTAGAGCAGCTTTGTGTAACTGCACTTTTGGCTTCTCCCATGTGCTGTCTTGGGTTCCATCTTACCCTTTGTATCTCCTTTTTTCTTTTACTGAGTCAACTTCTTTTGTTGACTTTTGTTTATTTTTATATTTTAAAATATTTTTGAAGTTGTTGATGGACCTTTATTTATTTATTTGTATATGGTGCTGAGAATCAAACCCAGTACCTCACACATGCGAGGCAAGTGCTCTACCACTGAGCCACAACCCCGGCCCCCTCTTTGGACCTTTAAATACACTCTTCCTCCCCTATATTCTTTTTGAGGATGACATTAACTCTTAGAACTTTAATCTCTAAGCAGATGACTCTCCAGCCTCTTCTTTTTAGCTTTGTACTCAAATTTCTGAATTGTCATTGAATTTTATTAGTTTATCCATATTATTCCACTTCATCAAACCCCATCAAATGTCCTCTGCTTTTGCTTTTACTATTCCCTTCTGGATCAATTCTTTTTTAATGTGGGGTGCTTTACCACTGAGCTACCTCCCCCTGTTCTTCCCTGCTTTTTATTTCAAGACAGAGTCTCTCTAAGTTGCCCAGGCTGGCCTTGAACTTGCCATCCTCCTGCCTCAGCCTCCTGAGTTGCTGGGATTATAGGCCTGCGCCAGTGCGCCAATTGGAGTCAGTCCTTAACATAGTGCTTACAAAGGCTTTAACAAACATGTCGTGGACAGATGTGGCGCACGCAGTCACAACTGAGGTAGGAAGGTTGCAGGTTCTAAACTAGTCTGGGCAACTTGATGAGACCCTGTCTCAAAATAAAAATAAAAAATTTAAACAAAAAAGGACTGGAAGTTTACTTCAGTTGAGAGGACCACTGGGTTCAATCCCTGCTACCACAAATGAACAACAGGAAAACTCATGGCATGCCCTTCAGTGACATCCCATCACGTTCAGAATAAAGTTGTGTCTCTACCACTCCTACCAGGCCCTTTGTGATCCGGCTTTTTTCCTACCCCATTTCCCTCCTCCGCCTCACTCTATTCTGGCATCTCCAGCATATGCCTCTTTTCATTTGGTATTTCTTTGGCCCCAAACTTCCCATGCGTCTTTGCTTAGCTCACTCTCATTGTGCAGGTATTTTCTCAAATATAACCTTTTCTTCAGAGAAGTCTTCCTTATAAGATAGACTTAAGAGCCCAGCATGGTGGCACAAGCCTATAATCCCAGCCACTCAGGAGGCTGAGGTAGGAGCATCCTAAGTTCAAGGCCAGCCTGGACAACCTAGCGAGACCCTGTCTCAAAATAAAAAAAAGGGCTGGGGCTGTAGCTGTTGTGTGTTTCCTACATTTAAAAAGCAAGTTCCACAAAGGAACTGTCTCCATATAGTTAACTGCTATTTTTCCAGTACTGACAATAGTCCCTAGCTCCTATTAGATTCTTGATAAATAAATATTTTTGACATGTTTGAGTGAAAAAAGAAACGTGTTTCATGAATTTTTCTTAATTCCCATACATGGATGTGACCTTTCAAGTCTCCCATTGATTTTGGGACCTCTGATGGTGCATGAGGTGCTCCAGGGAAACAGAGCCAATAGGGGGTGTGTGTGTGTGTATATGTGTGAGTGTGAGTGTGAGAGAGAGAGAGAGATTAGGATTGAGTTCATGCAGTTATGGAGGTCGGGGGTCCACATGTTTTCGGTCTGGGCTGCCAGAGCCAGTGGTACAGTTTCCACCCACAGGTCACCAATTTAAATGTTAATCTTTTCTAAAAATACCTGCCAACTTGACCCAAAATTAACCTTCACAGATGGTATCTACCTTATTCTTCATGTCTGGACTCATCCTTGAATTCCTTACATGTGAGTATTCAAGAAAAATGAATTGTTCTCTCTTTTTTTTTTTTTTTTGGTACCAGGGATTGAACTCAGGGGCACTCGACCACTGAGCCACATCCCCGCCCTATTTTGTGTTTATGTAGAGACAGGGTCTCACTGAGTTGCTTAGCACCTCGCCTTTGCTGAGGCTGGCTTTGAACTCTCGATCCTCCAGTCTCATCCTCCCAAAGTGCTGGGATTACAGGTGTATGCCACTGTGTCCAGCTGTTCTTTTTCTTTTCCAGAAATGAACTTTAGAACTCTAATCCTTCCTAAGTTTACTTGCCAGTTCTGACGCTCTTTTTTTTTTACTCTCAGTTTCGGTAGTCTTTGGAGGTGGGCTTTCTCCTGGGCCTCTCAACACTGCACACGCTCTGGTCTCTTCTGCTTGTATCTAAAAGAAGAGGAAGGAACGTTATTGCTCTTCAGGGTCATCTAAGCCAGCTTATTTAATTGAGACCAGGTTCAGAGTCTGATTTCAGATTAAAATGGCCTATAGTAGGAGGTAGGCTACCAACCACATGTGCTAGAAAGGGCTCTGCAGATGGCGCAGCCTGTTTGCCCAGACTAATACTGGAATCCTTTAAACTATTACTCATTTTCTTTTCTTTTTTTTGGAGGGCAGCGGGGTACAGAGGATTAAACTTGAGGGCACTCAACCACTGAGCCACATCCCCAGCCCTATTTTGTGTTTTATTTAAAGGCAGAGTCTCACTGAGTTGCTTAGCACCTCACTGTTGAATAAGCTGGCTTTTTTTTTTTAATTTTTAGTTGTAGATGGACACAATATCTTTATTTAATTCATTTATTAATTATAATTCATTTATTTTTATGTGTGCTGAGGATTGAACCCAGTGCCTCCCACGTGCTGTGCAGGTGCTCTACCACTGAGCCACAACCCCAGCCCACTTTCAAAGCATGATTCTTATGAAATATTTTAAGTTAACTATAGTAAAAGTTATGTTGTGTATTAATTTGTATACCAAATGTGCAAGGGGCTGTTAACTTCTGGGTACCTTTGCTTTTGGTGGAAGGAATCCTATGACAAGATACACCAAGTAGTCAATGACAGCAGCCAGCAAAGTCAGTGAGGAAGCCTGGACCGTGCAGGTAGCCTTCATACACAGTCTGTGCTCTTGCAGGTCCCATGCCCAGGATGTGATGTTGCAGTGTGGTCTTTTTGTGTATGTTCCCTTCAGTTTGGTAGAGCTAGGGAGTGGATGGTCCCTGCCAGACTGTTATTAGAGGACTGTATGTTATCTCTTCCTTTTTGTTTTTTGTTTTTTTGTTAAAATCATGTTTATGCAGGTTAGGGACAGCAGTGGGTAACTTTATAACTCTTAATACAAAGTTTTATATCAAGGCATATTTGTTTGAAATAGGATTGTTCTTTCTACATCCTAGATCATTATTAATGAAAAGGAATTCAATAACTAAAAAGTAGCCAATTTTTACAAATAAAGAGATACTATAACAATACGTAAGAGAGTGTTCTGGAGGCCAACCTTGTATTTGGTAATGACTTCTTAGATGTGACACCAAAGCATAAGCAATAAAAGAAATATAAGATAAATTGGGTTTCATCAAAATTTCAAATTTTGTGCACCAAGAGACACTCAAGAGTAAAAAGTATGGCCAGGCCGGCCACAGGGGCACATGCCTGTAATCCCAGCACTTTGGGAGGCTGAGACAGGAGGATTGTGAGTTCAAAGCCAGCCTCAGCAACAGTGAGGCGCTAAGCAACTCAGTGAGACCCTGTCTCTACATAAAACACAAAAATAGGGCTGGAGATGTGGCTCAGTGGTCGAGTGCCCCTGAGTTCAATCTCCAGTACCAAAAGTAAACAAACAAACAAATATATAAAAAATAAATAGGTCTGGGGATATAGCTCTGTGAGTGGTAAAGTGCCCTCAGGCTCAATCCTCTGTACCAGGGGAAAAAAATTTTTATGATAAAATGATTTCTATTCTTTTTTTCAGATAGAAGTGAAACTTCTTTGTCACCATTTTGGGTTTCTTTTGGCCATAAAAGATCATTTTTTCACATTTTATTCTCTTAAATCAGGGTTCATTTTATAATTTACGCTGTGTCATTTAATAGAAACCATTTTTTCTTTCATAGTGGTACATAAATTTTTTACCTTACTGTTTTAATGAGAAAAGAACTTAAAATTTAAGGCTTTAAAAAAACAAGAATATCCACAAAAATCCTGGAAAAAATAATACGAGAGGATTAACCCCACCAGATTGTAAACCTAATTCTAAGTTGTGCTTGTTAGCAGTCGGCTTTAGTGTGTGAACAGGTAGATCAGTGGGACAAAACGGGAAGTCGGGGTTGTACAGGAGTGAGCCTGACGCAGCCTGATGGGTACCGTGGGCCGGCATCATGGGATGTGGAAGAGCCCAAGGCAGTGCTGGGCCTCCTGGTGCTGCTGACCCCAGCCGTGGGTGGTAATGACATCACCTGAAGCCTGGGCCAGGGCCAGCAGAGGCTTCAGGGCAGACTGACGGGAGGCCAGTCCCCTTTTGAAGGAACAGAGTATATTGACAGAGCACCGTGAAGCAGAAAGATGATGCTCTTGGCAAAGGGATCTCAGAAAACATGACTTGAAAGGATGTGACCTGTGGGTGGAACGTAGCACTGAGAGTGGGGTGGCTGTGTTTGTGGTGAACAGCTTAGTGACACCTTCAACAGTTGTTTTTTGGTTATTGTCCTTTTAAACTTGGTCAAATAAAGGACAGTGGATTGTGTGTGTGTATATATATACACACACATATATATTTTTTGGTGGTACTGGGGATTGAACCCAAGGCCGTGTGCATGCAAGGCAAGCACTCTACCAACTGAGCTGTATCCCCAGCCCGGATTGTATATTCTGAGTCACTGATGTAAAAATCCCTATGTCTGCACACTTTTCCAATGGCTGCCTGACTTTGCTGTTTGTAGTTGGAGACACTAGTCTTAGGACCTGGTCCTTTCCTTTTTCTGGTTAACATTTGAGATAGCTCAGTAATTTTTGTTTTGGTACCGGGGATTGAACTCAGAGGTACTTGACCACTGAGCCACATTCCCAGCCATATTTTGTGTATATTATTTAGAGACAGGGTCTCACTGAGTTGCTTAGTGCCTCACTGTTGCTGAGGCTGGCTTTGAACTCAGGATCCTCCTGTCTCAGCCTCCTCAGCTGCTGGGATTACAGGCGTGTGCCACCACGCCCGGCTGCCTGTTTTGTACCTAACATACATTTTCTCCAGTGAACCTTCGCACAGGACTGACTGTTGGGGCGTCATTTGTGTAAGTGGGGAAGCTGGGAGAGCACAGGGTGAATGTGCAGGAAGTATCTGGATGACAGGCCTGTGCATCGCCTGCCTATAGTAAGGGGAAGTGGTGCTGGGAAACAGAAACCTAAGTGAGACTTGTCATATTTAAGGCTTTCAGATTTTGATTTGATACTAGTGACCATTAACTTCAGGCAAATAAAAGAGGGAGTAGACAGTCAAGGTAAAAGCATGTGGAAGGGCTGAGGTTGTGGCTCAATGGTAGAGTGCTTGCTTAGCACGTGTGAGGCACCGGGTTCGATTCTCAGCACTGTGTATAAATAAATTTAAAAAAAGGTCCACTGACAACTAAAAAATATTAAAAAAAAAGCATGTGGAAGACAGATTTCAAAACAGGCCACAAGCTACCGATGTAAGTTGGGGTGTTCTCAGACTTGAGCATGGGATTCAGCTTGTGTTTTCTGGAATCGGCTGTCCATCAGGACGCTTGCCACTTGATGTTCCAGGTAGCCGTTTTGCCACTGCCAATAGCGCCTTCACTTTTTTTTTTTGGTACTGGAGATTGAACTCGGGGGCACTCGACCCCTGAGCCACATCCCCAACCCTATTCTGTGCTTTATGTAGAGACAGGGTCTCATTGAGTTGCTTAGCGCCTCGCTGTTGCTGAGGCTGGGTTTGAACTCACGATTCTCCTGTCTCAGCCTCCCAACATGCTGGGATTACAGGCCCGCGCCCGGCTGCATCTTCACTTTTGACCTCAGTGCCTGCTTGTACCCAGAGGTTAAAAAACAGTCTTCCTGGGCACAGTGTTGCACACCTGTAATTCCAGCACTTTGGGAGGCTGAGGCAGGAGGATTACAAGTTCAAAGCCAGCCTCAGCAATGGCGAGGCGCTAAGCAGCTCAGTGAGACCCTGTCTCTACATAAAACACAGAATAAGGCTGGGGATGTGGCTCAGTGGTCGAGTGCCCCTGAGTTCAATCCCCAGTACCCACCCCCCCAAAAAAAGAAAAAAGTGTTAATTGGTCAGTTTGATAACTTCTTTTTAAAATATTTAAAAAATTGTTTATTATGGGACTGGAGATCGAACCCAGGGGCTATCACTGAGCTGTATCCCCAGTACCATTTCCCTCTGCTTTTTTAGTTTTAATTTCTCTTTTTTTAGTACTGGGGATTTAACCCAGAGGTTCATTTACCACTGAGCCACACCCCTAGCTCTTTTGTTTTTTTTATGTTGAGATAAGGTCTCACTACATTGCCCAGGCTGGCCTTGAACTTTGATCTTCCTTCCTCAGACTCTGGAGTAGTTGGGATGACAGGAGTGTGCCTCTGCGCCTGGTTTAAAAGTAATTTTATATGAGCTTTGGGCTGTAAAAAGCACCACTGTTTAAGAATCTAGAGATGTAAGGGCTGGGGCTGTAGCTCAGTGGCAGAGCGCTTGCCTAGCATGTGTGAGGCACTGGGTTTGGTCCTTAGCACCATAAAAATAAACAAGTAAAATAAAGGCATTCTGTCCATCTACAGCTACAAAAAAGAATTTTAAAAAAGAGAATCTGGAAATGTCTTTCATGGCAAATTGATTTTTCTTGTTTCCCCTTTTTATGGTACTGGGGAATTGAACCTGGGGGCCCTCTACCACTGAGCTACATCCCAGCCGTGTTTATTTTTCATTTTAAGATAGAGTCTTGCTAAGTTGTTGAGGCTGAACTCGAATTTTTGATCCTCCTGCCTTAGCCTCCCAAGTTGCTGGGATTATAGGCATGTGCCAGTGTGCCTGGCAGCAATTGATTTTTGAAAATAAAATACTTTGTTCAGTGAAGATATTTGCAATGATAGTGTTATTTTTGTATCACCAACACTGACAGCTTCCTAACACCTTTAACTGTGATGTCTTCTCTTCTAGACCTGTCTCTGTGGGAAGCTTGTCCTCCGTCCATTGCGACCATGCCGTAGGTACTCGACTTCCAGCAGTTCTGGGTATGTAGTTTGCCTCCTGGAAACCTGGCTTTTTACTTTGTGCTACTAAGTTGTGTGTGTGTGTGTTTTCTTTGAATATAGGAATAGCTGCTTAAAACCTTTCATTAGTGAACACAGTCGTCCCCCCTTGGCCATGGTCTGTTACCTGTGTTCAACTGAGATGCCATCTCCCATCGCCACAAGAAGGTTGAGCTCAATGGAATCAGATACTTTGAGAGAAAGACACCATATTCTCTCTTTGAAAGAAATACACCTCCTTTATTGTGTATTGTTAGACTTATTCTATTTTATTATTAGTTACTGTTATCCTCTCACTGTGCCTAGTTGATAAATTGAGCTTTATCGTAGATATATATGTTTAGAAAAAACAGCCTACATAGGTTCATTACTGTTTTTGACTTCAGGTATCTGCTGGTGGTCTTGAAATGTGTCTCCCCCAAATAAGGGAGACTACCATCCCTACTCTGAAACTTGGCTGTAGTCTTTTTGGAATGCCTTCTGGAGTGTTATTAATTTGCGGGTGAAAATTTGCTGATGATGTTCCTTTGGACGGGGGTAGTTGGAAGGCACCGAGGGGGACTCCCTCTGCCCTTGAGGCAGTCTGCTGTAGCAGTGGTGCACATCGTGAATGAACATGTCATGATGTGGGGGAAAATCTGTTAGTTGTGTTTTATATTTTGTCATCTGATGTTTGTAAAGGGTTTACTTTATTGTACTTACACAAGTGCTTAGTTAAGGAAGAGGAACTTTAAAAGTTACTGATAGTGCTTTTGCGGGGAGCCAAAGGAAATCATAGGAACATCTTGGGTTTTAAGTGTTAAAAGATAAATTGCTTCATTCTTTGTGTCCTAGACATTGTCTTTTTTAGTTACCAATAAATGTTATTCTATTGCAAACATGTTACAAATAAATCAGGAAGCTAGGTGTGGTGGCACAGCCTGTAATCCTAGCAACTGGGGAGGCTGAGGCAGGACAGTCACAAGTTTGAGATTAGTCTCAGCCATGTAGTGAGACCCTGTTTCAAAAATAAAAAAGGACTGGGGATGTAGCTCAGTGGTAAAGCACCCTTGGGCTCTATCCTCAGGAGCATAGCAAAAAAAAACAGGGAAAGGTGACGTGTGGCTGTGGTGGTGAAGCAGAGGTCAGAGAGGTCAAGATGCCTTCCCTGGTCTAGGCAAGTAGATGGAGGAGAGCCAGGAAGTAATGTGTGTGTCCCATTCCTTCCCCTAGGTTGACTGCTGGCAGACTTGCTGGAGCAGGCCTTCTGTTTGTTGGTGGTGGTATTGGAGGTACCATCTTATACGCCAAGTGGGATTCCCACTTCCGAGAAAGTGTAGAGAAAACCATACCTTACTCAGACAGACTCTTTGAGATGGTTCTTGGTTCTGCACCTTATAACATTCCATTGCCAAAGAAGCCGGTAAGTTTTAAACACTATTTTAGTGTATCCTGTGGAGTACTTTTATAAAGTGAGCTGTTTTCATCTTGAAAGTATCACATGTGCATTAGTCTGCGCAGCTTGCCAGGTGCGTGCTGGTTCTCTGTAGACTGAACCGGTAGTGATCTGTGCAGGTGAATCCCAGCCTTTGGGAGTTCCACAGGTGCTCTCAGTGCATACTGCAAGGACAATCACTGTGCATTATACGCAGGTGAGTGGAGGAGGAGTGTGTGGCAGACAACTGGGTACAGTAGTGGTTTTAGGGCAGCCCTTATCCACGCAGCTCTCAGCTCTTGGAATGGTAAAAACGTAGTGGAGACCGGTCATGAGACAGAGCCCCCTGGTGTGGTCAGCACTGGCTCTCTTCAGACCTTAAAACAAAGTCACAGACATTTCTGCTGTATGCCAATGGGTTGACAGATATTTTCCAGTGTGCATATTCTTTAGAGTTTAATCCCGTTTCTCCCCACCAGTCTTAATTCTTTTTTTTTTTGGTATGGGGATTGAACTCAGGGGCACTCGACCACTGAGCCACATCCCCAGCCCTCTCTTGTGTTTTATGTAGAGACAGGGTCTCACTGAGCTGCTTAGCACCTCGCTGTTGCTGAGGCTGGATTTGAACTCACGATCCTCCTGTCTCAGCCTCCCAAAGTGATGGGATTATAGGCCTGCGCCACCGCAGCTGGCTGGTATTAGGCATTTTTTAATGTTGTGAGGCTGGATGTGGCTGATCAGTTCTTTCTTAGAAACGGTGGACTTCTGTTCTTCAGTATCTACCATGGTCTTGACAAAGCCTGTAACAAAGATAATATTTGGAAAAACATATTCTCTGATTTCCTCCCCACTCCTACCCCAACTCCACTTTTCCGAAATATTTCTGGCTAGTCTTTTATATCATTTATTCTTTCATAGGTACTTTAAAATGTCTGTGGCTAAAGGACATAGTTACGTAGCTGCAAAGAGCAGAATCCTGTGTCTTTGTTCTAAAATCTTAGGACTATTAGAAGTCACAGCACCCAGGAGAGGTGTCTGGGGGCAGTTCTAAGTTCACAAGTCAGGCTGAGCAGTGGAGAGTAGTGTGGTGTTCCTGCTCAGCATGACTTCAGGTGTCCTATTTTGAAGATGAGTGCCCTCTCTCTAAATGACCGTGGGCTCTTGTCCCTCTGCATAGCTATCTTGCAGAGTATTGCTACTTGTGTAGCTGGGCACAGCTACACTGCACCACCTTAAAACTCAAATTCCTCATGATTTGCTTTTGGTGGTCCTGAAGGTTAGACCCAGTCCTTGAGTGTGCTTAGATCTATCACTGAGCTCCACTCCCAGCCCCCTGATTTGCCTTTTTGAATTAAGGATAGTCCCAGCCTGCCGGTTGCTGGGTTAGAATTATCTTCATCATTGCCCATGTTCTCTTTTTTTTTTTTTTGGTACTGGGGATTGAACTCAGGGGCACTTGACCACTGAGCCACATCCCAGCCCTATTTTGTGTTTTATGTAGAGACAGGGTCTCACTGAGTTGCTTAGCGCCTCACCGTTGCTGAGGCTGGCTTTGAACTCGCGATCCTCCTGTCTCAGCCTCCCTAAGTGCTGGGATCATAGGCGTGGCCACCACGCCCGGCTGCCCATGTTCTCTTAAGTCTCCTATCTTGTTTAACATTTTCTTGAGTCACCATTGTCCCCGCCCCTATCTGGCCTTTATTGCTTTATATCCAAATTATCTTCTGAACTAGACGTGTTGCTCTCTACAGTCTTTCCCATCTTCCTCACAGTCTCCACCTACTAGATTCTCTGAAAGAACCTAGGCCATCCTCATCAGTAGCAGAGAGTCTTGTAAAATGAGCATCATCATGTTTCAAGATACCACTTATTAGGAACGTTCACATGTTTTCTATTCATTTTTTTGTATGTGTGCTGGGGGTTGAACCCAGGCCCTTGTGCATGCGAGGCAAGCTCTCTACCAACTGAGCCATATCCCAGCCCCACATTTTCTGCCCTTTTAACAACAGTCTGTGAAAGGTAGAGAGCCTTTAGAGATGGTGGCACCTGAGCAGGGAGCATGCAGGCAGGGATGGTTGCAGGCAGCCCAGTGCTGGCTGTGGGGCCTTTTGTTGCTGGGTCAGTGGTCTTTGCTAGTGTGTAGGCTGCCAAGCGGTACCCAGGGCAGTCTAGCTTATTTGTCTTTCCAGTTGTTTCCCTGAATGGTCCTCAGGTAAATCCTCAGCTTTATGCCAGTTGGCCTTACCAGAAGACCTTGTGTTCCCACTCATCCATGTTGATAAAGTGGCAGTTAAACTCCAGGCACTGTTCCAAGAGCCCTGGTTAAAGCAAAGAAACAAAAACAGACGTCCCTTGAATTTGTGCACCTTTCCCCAGGGTGTCTTGCACCCAGTGGCTTCATTTCTTGGCTTCCGCTTAGTCTTCAAGGCCTCTGTCTTTTGCTGCACAGGCCTGTGTATCTTCTCTTCATCTGAATTGTCATAGTATTAGTGTGTTTGTTTTTAAAGCATTTATTCAGCATTTTCCACTATGGTACATTGTTGCCGACTCGTTGCTTTCAAAAACTATGCACTTTATTTCGTGGTAATGCCTTCAGTACCAGTGTGATCATGTCCTGAAGTCTTTGGTGGACGTGGGATAGGACTTACTAAATGAATACATGTGATTTCTTTTAGTGAAACTTAATACCCAAAATGTCACTGCTCTCAGATGTATCTGTGTCATTCAGATTTCTCTTAAATATGTGTATATTTGAGAGAAGTTCCTTTATTATGTATATACACACACTACTGCTCATATGTACAGCTCTAGTAAGAATTCTAGTGAATTTCTCTAATCGATAAAGAAGCAGACAAGATGATTTTAGTTTGATCCCTAGCACTGTCAAAAATAAATAAATACATAAATAAGGAAGAAATTATTTTAAAGTTCATATGGACAAAGTAATGATGTTTAAGACTAGCCAAGAACGTTCTGGAAAAGGACGGGTCAGAAAACACTTTTCCAGATACTGTTTTTGTTATAGTGCTACTTTAATAAAGTAGGATTTGGGCACAGGAATAGAAATGAGAGGAGCCAGGTACAGTGGCACACAGCCCTTGATCACAGCTGCTCAGGAGGCTAAGCCCAGAGGATCTCAAGTTCAAGGCCAGCCTGAACAACTTAGAAAGACCTTCTCAAAATAAAAAATAAAGCCGGGTGCGGTGGTACACGCCTGAAATCCCAGCACTTTGGGAGGCTGAGACAGGATCGCAAGTTCAAAGCCAGCCTCAGCAACAGTGAGGCACTAAGCAACTCAGTGAGACCCTGTCTCTACATAAAACACAAAATAGGGCTGGGGACGTGGCTCAGTGGTTGAATGCCCCTGAGTTCAATCCCCAGTACCAAAAAAAAATTAAAACATAAAATAAATAAAAATGTTTGGGTGTGTAGGTCAGTGGTAGAGCACCCCTGGTTCAATGTCAAGTGCAGGGGAGCCAGGGTGGGGGGACAGTACCAACCTGGACTGTGGTAGAGCAGCACTTACCCAAGTGTGCATGAGGCCTGAGTTGGAACCCAGATCACAAAATAATAAATACACACATAAAACAAATCCTCAGCAATTGCTGCTCTTCACTTATTTGGGCAAGATGTTCATTGCTGTGTTGTCTGTAGAGCCAAAACAAAACGGGAGATAATTGAATGTCTGTAAGTGGTTGACCAAATTGAGGGATGTCCTTACTTTAGGATAGTATACAACTAAACATTTCTTGACTGGAAGAGGATGTCTGTGATATATTGTTAAGTGGAAAAAAAATAAATCAGGTTCCGTGTTAATGTTTATAATATAACCATATTGTAGTTGAAGTAAGTGAAGAATCGTGTGTGGGTAAGTGGAACGGCAGGCTTCAGGCTGCTCTCAGGCTGCTGAGAGAGCTGGAAGGGGAGGTTCAGTGCAGACAATGTTTTCATATTGTTGGAAACATTTAATTATATATATAATTATACACATGTATGTAGTTGAATATTATACATGGTTTTGCTTTAATTTGATAGTTGGCAAATAGGCAGGGCATTTGCTTAATTATGGTTTTCATAGAGTTGTTTGTGCATTTAGAAAGCTAAATTTAAAATTTGATAAAGTCTTAAGAATTAAGACATTTAAACCTAGTTACCTAAACTCACAATTTTAACTACTGTGACTCTGAAATGCATATTTTTGGCCCAGAGCTTGTTGCTGAGTTTCTGAAACTTTAACCCAGTGCCCCTGTAGACATTTTTACATCAAGTAATTCAAATTCAGTTGAATTGTACTTTGCATCCCAGTCCCCAAACTAGAACTGAAGGAGCTCAATAAACCCCTTCATACTTATTTACTAATACTAACCTCTCCTGCTATGAATTTACATTCTACAATATTTAAAAGATTATTTTCTTAAAATAAAAATAATACCTAGCAAAAAATTGGAAAATACAGAAAAACTGCAAGAGATATAATCACTCATGATTTCATTCTGTGGTGCGTATAACGCTGTGAGGTTTTTTTGTTTTTGTTTTTGGCTTTTTTGGTACCAGGGATTGAACTTAGGGGCACTCGACCACGGAGCCACATCCCCAGCCCTCTCTTGTGTTTTATGTAGAGACAGGGTCTCACTGAGTTGCTTAGGGCCTTGCCCTTGCTGAGGCTGGCTTTGAATTTGTCTAGCCTCCCTAAGTGCTGGGATTACAGGTGCATACCACTGTACTCAGCTAATGCTGTGAGTTTCTGCTACTCTTTATTTTTCTAAATATAAAGTTTTATAAATGTTTTTATTTTTCATTTATTAAAATATTAATGATTTTTAAAAATTTAGCATTATATCCTAACTTGTTTTCAATCTTGCCATTTGGTTCTTACAAACTATTTTTTTTTAAATATATATATATTTTTTTAGTTGTAGATGGACACAATGTCTTTATTTTATTGCTTTGTATGTGGTGCTGGGGATCGAACCCAGGGCCTCACGCATGTGAGGCAAGTGCTCTACCGCGGAGCTACAATCCCAGCCCCCTTACAAACTATTTTTAAATGGTGACAAAATATTTAAATTTTCTGATATTTTAACTGTCACAGGTCATATTCAATATCCCATCATTTTTAAAACATTATTATAAAAGTAATTTTAACCAAACTTTTCTAAAATGAATAGTTTACATTGGGCTACAGTTAACACTTATATTAGTAAATGATTGTCATTTCCATTCTTAAAAACCCGTAGTGGGACTTCTGTCTCTAATCAAAATGGAACAGCAGGGGCTAGGGCTCCATGGCAGAGCACTTGCCTAGCAGGCATGAGGTACTGGGTTTTATCCTTAGCACCACATTAAAAAAATAAAGGCATTCTGTCCATCTCTAACTACAAAAAATTTTTTTTAAAAATGATGGAACAACAGGGACCTGATTTAAATCTCCTGTTTGAAAATTTACAAAACTAGACAAAATATAAATAAACTAATTATAATATATATAAAGCACCGTTTTGTTTTTTTTTTTTTTTTTGTTTTTTTTTTAGTACATCCACAGCCCTTTTATATGTTTTATTTAGAGACAGGGTCTTGCTAAGTTGCTTAGGGCCTCGCTAAATAGCTGAGGCTGGCTTTGAACTCGAAATCCTCCTGCCTCAGCCTCCCAAGCTGCTGGGATTACAGGTGTGCGCCGTGGCACCTGGCATAAAGCACTTCCATGTTTTATATAAAACATGTTTTCAAACTCTGGCCACCAATATGATATTTGGGCCAGAGGGGAATCAGGTGATCCCTGGGATCGCCTTCTTGGTGTCTGCGGAGTGTCTGCAGACTGTAGCACCGGAGGACAAACCTAAGCAAAACCTGGTGGTCTACAAGGTGGAGCAGGTGGAGCTGTGTGCAGGGAGGTCAGAGCAACTGCAGCTTAGAGAGAGGAGAGAGCTGCCAGGCTCAGGTCCCGGTTGAGAAGCCTGCGCGGAGTCAGCAAGTGTTCAGTGGTGGTTTGCTCAGGATGCCGGAGTGAAGCTGTGGACGCTTCACTGCCCACGGCTTCACTGTGATGCCTGCCAGTCTGGTTTGGAGGTGTTAGTCCATGGCTAGTTGGGCCTGAGACACAGGAGTGTGTGACAGCAGAGTGCTCGGGGCACGAGGCATGGCACAAGCACTTGAGCGCTGGACGTTAGTTTGCTTGTTACAGTGAGTGTGTGTTTTGTAATTTCAAAAGTGACTTTTTTCTGTGCAGTGTTGGGGCAAAAATAACATTTAAATAAAAAGAAAATGGCTGTGTTTCTTGTTGAGAAAATGAGTTTTTGATGATGCAATTCAGAACTACTTCTGCTAAGTATCATCTTAAGGATGTGCAAGACCTGCTGCCAAGTCGCGGCAAAAAGCAGGACAACACAGGTGCTCAGCATAAACATCCCTCACTCGGGCATTCTCTCTAGCAGGCCATCAGCAGTCCTCTTAATGAACAGCGCGAAACTGAATTTGGGCAGCAAGAGCGAGGAGAGCAGGCCTTGCTTACAAATGAGTCACATCACTCACTGTGTAGTCATGGGAATCCTGAGAACAAAGGAACAGCTAATTTCCATTTTTACTCCAGGCCTCTGATGAGTCGCTTACCTGAGTGTGCGCAGAAGACACCGTGATGTGTCTCGGGCAGGAGGTGGGAATACCTTGGTGTCCTGTGTGTGGCAGCAGTGGTGTGTGGAAGGGAGGCCACGTGGACCCTCCAGCTGCCTGAGGAGAACCCTTTGGTGCTGCTGAGACACAGGCTGGGGTGATGGGTTCTCTTAGTGTGGTTGACAGAACATACATTGCAAAATGTTGGTAATATTATTTTAAAAGCCTGAAAGATTTATTACTCTGTGCTACCATTTTTAAAAAACAGTATTACATGTTAAATGTTTAATGTTTTCATTCCCAAGATTCAGTCCGGCCCACAAAAAATCTCTGGTGTGTCAGAGGTAATGAAAGAATCCAAGCAGCCTGCGCCCCAGCTCCAGAAGCAGAAGGGAGACGCTCCAGCTGCGGCAACAGGTACTCGCCTTAGAACTGCTCCTCTGAAGCCATGGCTGTGAGTCGCATCAGTGCACTTGACCCAGAGTCAGGAGGAGGCCCTGCCCGGGAAGCACTCAAGGCCACAGCTCCCATCCTGGGAAGGAGGGCTCTCACCTGTCCTCGTGCTCATTGCAGGGGTTGAGTAGGGCACAGGACGGGGGTGGCTGCAAATAGCTTTTGAGCAGTGATCATCTTGTCTACAGTGACTGCATTTCCTTCTTTTCCCCCTCTGACTCCTAGTCTTTCCCCCGTTTGGATTTTAAGATTTATTCTCTTTTCCCACCCCTTTTTTTCTACTTATTCTCAAGTTTAAATCCTGTCTTCTTTCTTTCTTTCTTTTTTTAAATACTTTTTTAGTTGTCAGTGGATCTTTATTTTATTTATTTATATGTGGTGCTGAGAATCAAACCCAGGCTTCACACATGCTAGGCAAGCGCTCTACCCCTGAGCCACAGCCTCAGCCCCCTGTCTTAAAGTGTTGTTTTTTTGGTTTTTGTTTTTGTTTTGGTCCTAGGGATCGAACCTAGGGGCAGTCAACCATTGAGCCATATCCCAGCCCTTTTTATTTTTTATTTTGAGACAGGGCCTCACTTAAGTTGCTGAAGCTGGCTTTGAACTTGGAATCCTCCTGCTTCAGTCTCCCAAGCCACTGGAATTAAAGGCAGGTGCCATTGCACCTGGCATGAAAGTATTTTGTATAATCCCTGCAGATATCTCTTGCCTGCAGGAGATATCAGCTCAGGATTTGCCAGCAATCCTGTCTTAATTTACAGCACCTGTTTGATAACTGTTCAGTGCACTCTTCAACTTGTTTATCTTTGGTTTTTTTTTTTTTTTTTTAGTATTTTTTAGTTGTGGGCAAACACAATATTTTTATTTGTTTATTATTTTTATGTGGTGCTGAGGCTTGAACCCAGTGCCTCACCCGCACTAGACGAGCGCTCTACCGCTGAACCACAACCCCAGCCCTGTTGTTTCTCTGGTTACTCCTGTCCATGATTAATCACCTGACTTCCATTCGCAAATATTCACCGAGAATCTGTTGCATGTCAGACATTCTTCTGGGTACTAGGGACATAGCAGTGGACAAAACAGTTCAGAATTTTCTTCTTATATTCTTGGAGGGATGAGGGGAGGAAGATCATGTGAAACTAAGCAAGTAGAAAGAAAGTGTAGGATGTCAGGATGGAAGGTTGCCATTTTAAATGGAGTGGTTGAGGAAACTTGACCTGGGAGATGACATTGAACAGAGACTAGAAGTTAGAAGGGAGGCGGGTGGGGAAACTCATCCCAGGAGCAGGATTCCTTAATGCAAGGACTCAACATCTCAGCAAGGAGCAGCTGAGGCTGCGGTGGAGTGGGAGGGCGGAGGGCCTGTGCAGCGGCCTGGAGCTGTCCTGCGCAGTTGGCTCCATACGCTGAGTGGGCTGGAGGTGCTGGAGGGTGCCTGGCCAGGCAGTGACATCTGACTTGGAATAGGGTCTCCCTGGCTGTTTGAGCAGATAAGGGGCCCAAGGCAGAAGCATGGAGCCCAGTTAATGGGTTCTGAGGAAATCCAGCCATGTCTCTGAAGTGAGGCCTTCAGGTTTATAAAACAATTTGTGTCCTGTTTCATTGTTTTTCCCTATTTCGTTTCTAGAATTATGTATTTTTCTCTTTGTTCATAAATTTACAGGCCCTTGATTTCTTGACTTTTTTTTTAATGTCATTTCTGATGTGATTTTTTTTTTTTACTGATTTCTTTCCTTCACAAACCTGTTGTCCACTGTGACATTTTCTTCTTTATGTTTAAAACTGTCATCTTGTTCCTCCTCATACATTTTCTTTATCTCTGCCACTCTCCGGAGCAATTTAGAACATTCTTTGATCCGTTGTTTTCCTGTGTCTCCTCAGTGCAGGCTTTTTGGTGTCACTCTTTCTGCACATTATGTGAATCTCGTGTCCACTGCTGTGTGCTGGGTTTGCACTGTTACTAGAGAAGTCTTGTGTCAGAGTAAGAAGGGTTAAAAGTGCACATGGATGCTGGGAAGAGTTTTCTCTCTCGTGTTTTCCCACCCTTCCTGGTAGTGTGTGTGCACGTGCAGTGGACCACACGCTGTGTGTGATACTTCCACATGGGGCGTTAAGATGCATTTGTCTTTTCAAGAAGCCATTTGTGAGGTGGGCAGTAATGGTAGTAGATTTCTATAGTGCCTTGAATAATATATTTTTGTAGCACCTACAGAGGCAGCTCAAGTTATTTCTGCAGCAGGTGATACTCTTTCCGTCCCAGCCCCTGCGGTTCAGCATGAGGAATCTCTAAAAACTGATCACCCTGAAATTGGTGGAGGAAAACCCACACCTGCAACTTCAGGTAGTTTAATTATTTCTATTTCTCATATTGTAGATGGTGTGCTCATCAGAGCTACTTAATACCTCGGCAGCACCTAGACACCATGTAATATACGTTCATGCTGCTTTAAAGTCTTCAAACTTGCTTAGGAAATTTTCCGTTCATAAGTCTGAGTAAATCCTTGAAAATAAAGAAGTTAGCGACGGAGCTCTTATTCTTCACCTGGGAATTGCTGAGGTGGTGAAAACTCTTAGCAGCAGAATGCCCAGTACTGACCCGCGTGGTTGCGTCCCTGTTGCTGTTGTGTGGATTCTGTCTGAAACGTGATCTCCTCTTGTTTACTTCTGCTGCAAGAGGAAGCACCCTCGTCCTCTATAAGGGAGCGACCCCCCGAAGAAGTCGCGGCTCGCCTGGCTCAGCAGGAAAAGCAAGAGCAAGTTGAGATGGAGTGTATGTAGAGCAACAGCCTCTCACCTCAGGTCGCCTCCTTGCTGTCACACCGCCAGCACGGGCTCGTTGCCACCCACTGGTGGTTCCATTTGTCCTTCAGTGCCATTGCTGTCCCCACCACCATCTGGGCATCATTAGGGTTCTTTCATCTAAACTGCTTTCACCCAGGGGACGAGGGCTGTTTGTATTGGTGACGAACACTCCCAACAACATGGGCACTTTCTCCATTTGTCTTATGGTTGTTAGTGCTGAAGGTTCTTCGGGTTGTTTTTTTTTTTTTCCCCCCAGACTGGGGTTGAACCTAGGAGCCCTTTACCACTGAGCTGCATCCCCAGCCCTTTTTATTTTGAGACAAGGTCTCGCTAAGTTGCCCAGCTATCTTAGAACTTGGGATCCCCCTGCCTCAGCGTCCTAGGCAGTAGGGATTACAGACCTGTGCCTCCAGGTCCAGCCCTGAGGATTCTTGATAGAAGTTGATCGTTTATGGTTTAGCATGCTAAACTTGTAAATTTATTTGTCATCCAGCCTCTGGACTCTCACTGTTAACACTCTTCTTTCTGTGTGTGGGGAGGAGGATGCTGAGAATTGGATTCAAGGGTGCTCTGTCACTGGGCTGCGTCCCTAGCTCTTTTTTACAGGAGGACACATTATGTTAATAGACTGTCATAACCACAGGGTAAATACCAGCTTACCATTTGTCTTTTTTTAATGTTAGTGCGTTATGCTGGGGTTCATTTTGACATCGTACATTCATGGGATTTAATTCGCTCCACTTAAGTCCCTAGTGGTACTTCCTTCCCTCTCCTCCTCCCTCACCCTGCTCCCCTTGCTCTATTCTACTCGTCTTCCTTTTACTTCCTTCTTCCTTCTACTTATTTTTTTTTAATTGGTGCTTTGCAGATATACATGAAGGCTGAACTCACTGTGGTGTATTCATATATATATTTACATAG
The DNA here is from genome assembly GCA_004024805.1 of Geosciurus inauris. NCBI lineage: Eukaryota > Metazoa > Chordata > Mammalia > Rodentia > Sciuridae > Geosciurus > Geosciurus inauris. Next base: position 80,060 of record PVHX01002491.1, read on the forward strand.
CATAATGTGCTCAGTTTCATTCTGCAGTTCCTCCCTTTTCTCCTCCTTTCTCTTTCCCCATCAGTCTTCTCCTTCTGCTTCACTTATCTCCTCTATTTTTTGACATCTGCCTCACTGGTGGTTTTCCCCCTTATTTTGCTCTGGCTTCTGCATATGAGAAAAAATATTCAACTCTTGACTTTCTGAGTTTGGCTTATTTCACTCAGCATGATATTCTTCAGTTTTATCCACTTACCAGCAAAGTCCTAATTCCATGCTTTTAAAATATTTTTTAGTTACGCGTGGACATAGTCTTTGTTTTGTTTACTTATTTTTATGTGGTGCTGAGGATCAAACCCAGTGCCTCACACATGTGAGGCAAGCCCTTCACCACTGAGCCACAGCCTCAGCCCCTAATTCCATTCTTTATGACTGAGTAAAACTCCTCTGTGTATATATACCACATGTTCTTCATCATCTATTGATGGGCACCTGGTTTGGTTCCATTTGCTGTGGTGAATTGCACTGCTGTAAACATTGATGTGACTGTATCACTATCATATCCAGGCATTGATCCAAAACAACGAAAATCGGAATAGCTTGGTCCTATGGTGGTTCCATTCCTTGGTTTTTGAGGAATCTCCATACTGCTTTCCAAAGTGGTTGTACTGATTTGTAGTCCTACCAACAATGTGTGAGTGCACTTTTTTCCACATGTCCTTGCGGCATTCATTATTATTTGTATTGTTGATGATTGCTGTTCTAATTTGAGTGAGAAGAAATCTCAAAATTTTAGTTTTGCACCTGATTGCTAGAGATGTTGAACAGTTTTTTAGACATTTGTATTTCTTCTTTTGAGAAATGTCTATTTAATTCTTTCGTCTCTCTTTTTTTTTTTTTTTTTCCTTAGTTGTAGATGGACACAATGTCTTTATTTTATTGCTTTGTATGTGGTGCTGAGGATCGAACCCAGGGCCTCACGCATGCGAGGCAAGCGCTCTACCGCTGAGCCACAATCCTAGCCCCTTGCAGAAGGTTCTTAATCTGTTGCTATCTGACTTATTGATTCTTGGTTTTATTTCTTGAGCTTTAGGGGTCTTGGTAAAGAAGTTGGTACCAGTGCCAGTTTATTGGAGTGTTGACCATATGCTTTCTCTTGGCAGTTGCAAAGTTTCTGGTCTAAGTCCTAGATCTTTGGTCCACTTTGGTTTGATTTCTGTGCAGGATGAGAAATAGGAATATAGTTTCATTCTTCTACATATGTCTAATTTTCCCAGGACTGTTTAAAAGGCTGCCCTTTGTCCAGCTGTGTTTCTGACCCTTTGTCACAGATCAGGTGGCCTGAGGTGGTGGTTGTCTCCTGCACCCTGCCGCCGGCCTCCATGTCCCTGGGTGCAGTGCCGTGCTGGCCTGTTACTGCAGCTCTGGTTCGCTTGGAGGTCAGGCACTGTGATGCCGCAGTGTTGCTCTTGCCTGTATTGCTTTGGCTGTTCTGAGTCTCTTGTTCTTGCACATGAGTTTTGGGACTGGTTTTTCTATTTCTGTGAGGAAAATGTGGTATTTTGATGGGGATAACACTAAATCTGTATGAGTCTTTTGAGGGTGGTATGGCCATTTTGACAATATGATTCTGCCTGTCCGAGAACGTGGGAGGCCTTTCCGTCTTCTCAGGTCGTCTTTAGTTTCTTTCTTGAATGTTCTCTCTTCGTTGTTCCTTAAATTTTGAGTGGTTTTGGTAAATTGATGAGGCTAGCTTTGGACTTGTGATCCTCCCTGAGACGACAGGCATGTGCTGTGCTGCTGGCCCCTCTGTTGGCACTCATGCCTGACGCTGGTGACACATGGCTGTTCTGCATCTTTCTGGTTTTCAGCTCATAGCATGTGCCTTTTTAATTTTATGTTGTTTTTCAAGAGTTTTTAAAAAGATAATAGCTACCTGAAGGGTGTTTGTGTCTGTACGGTGCTGCCGTGTGTCGCTCTCTCTGAAGACTGGAGTGCGTAGCTTTGTGCTGGACTGCTTTAAGTTCTGGCGGCAGCTGTTGTGACTTTGTTTCTGCAGGGCGCATGGCCGTCTGCCTGCCTCCCTGCCTGATTCCCCGCTGTTGTGCAGGTTCTGCTGGCCCTGGGGAGCCCCGATGTGAGGAGGGGGAGTGGAGGGGCAGAGTGAGCTCGGGTAGCGGGCCTCCCTTTGGCTTGGATTTGGATCTTGGTTGCTTTTGTGCATTCTTCTGAGATCTTGGCCGTGTTATAGATAGCTAAAGAGGTTACATAGATTTCTTTCCAGTAAGTAAAATGTTTCAGCGTTTTTTTTCCCCCACTTCATTGAATATTTTTAAATTCATGTTTCTTTTCGGTTTTCTCCCTTTATCACGTGGGCATCTTGAGTTAAGTTATGAATTTGAGATGGAGATGTCTTCTCGTTATCTTCTATTATTTTGTTTTTTGTCCGGTTTCTCCTACCTTGACCCGTGGTTTCTTCCTCAGCCTTACTGTAGCAGTGCGTGCGTGTGGTTCTTACCGTGGAGCAGAGCATGGCCTGCAGGCTCAGCTGGGACCATGGGCAGCAGCCTGCACGCCATGCGCCCGGGAGGCCACTCCCCGGGAGCCCTGTGTGCCCCTCGCCGCACTTGCTCTCTTCCCACGCTCTGCCTTGCGCTCAGCTCCCGTCTCGCGTGTCCCCTGTAGCTCTCTCCTTCCATCTGGTGCCACCTGCGCTCAGCAGGTTTGCCGCCTCCTCTCTGGCTTGGGCTCTTTGTGCTCATACCGCACCGTTGGATTCATATCATCTGCCAGGTGTCTGTACTTTTTTGTCATCTCTGCTAGCAGTTATTAAGTTGGTGTTCTCATTGTCCTCCTTTCTTCAAATGGCTGTTTCCAATTTAGTAGAAAGTCATCCCTTTACTTTTGAAGTATAAATCTTGAAATTTCCTTGTGTGTTTTTTTGGTTTTTTAATTGGTGCTAGAGATTGAACTCAGGGGCACTCAACCACTGAGCCACTTCCCCAGCCCTGTGCTTTGAATTTTATTTCGAGACAGGGTCTCACTGAGTTGCTTAGCATCTCGTCATTGCTGAGGCTGGCTTTGAACTCAGCTATCCTCCTGTCTCAGCCCCCTGAGCCGCTGGAAATACAGGCGTGCACCACCGTGCCCGGCTCCTTGTGGTATTTTTGAGGCCGCAGTACAGACAGGCTCTTGTGTAGGTGGCGGCCCCTTCAGTGTTGATGTCGGCTATTTTTTGTGCCCTTTTGCAGAAAATCACTGTCCTTTGCAAGCTGCCTCCCCTCCCCCTTTCTCTCCCCCCCATACACAAACGCACAAACACACACACACACTTTTGTTTTTCCTGTTTCTTTTATCGTGAATCCTGGCAATACAGGATTTTTCTCTGGGTTTTCCTTCTTCCTAAGGCATTGAAAATAGGCACTTCTTTCTCCCAGTGAGTCTATACAATTGTTATTTAAAATAAGGGAAGATGGTGGTGATGTTGGCTTATAGCCTTTATAATTGTTCTTTCCATTTGAAATGTGTTAGCCTTGTTTAAGTCATTTTTTCCTTCAAAAAATCCCATTTTGCTTTGAAAAAACTCACATTCATAAAAGTAAAAATAATAAATTCTGGTAGATCCATCATCCAGATTAAATGATCATTGATATTTTACTGTAGCTTTTTTGGTCCTGGGGTTGCACTCGGTGGTGCGACTCCTGAGCTATATCCCCACCTTTTCCATTTTTTATTTTGAGATAGGGTCTCGCTGAGTTGCTCTGGTTGGCCTCAAACTTGAGGTTCTCCTGCCTCGGTCTCCCAAGTAGCTGGGATCACACCACAAACCTAGTTTACAATACTTTTTAAGTGAACTCTGAACCTACAGTTTGGGTGCCGTGTATATTTTATCTGTTACACACGTTTTGGAGAGTGCAGTGGTAGGAAAAGAGGGAACGTGTGACGTCATCACAGGAGGAAGGGCTTGGTGTTGACTGTCCCTTTTTTCTCTAGCTCTAGCCAAGAGCTTAGAAGACGCTCTGAGCCAGACTGCGTCCGTCACTCTGCAGGCTGTTGCAGCCCAGAACGCTGCTGTGCAGGCTGTGAACGCACACGCCAGCATCCTGAAGGCAGCCATGGACAACGCCGAGGTGAGCAGGAGGGACTGGGCGTGCGGCGTGTCCTGGACACATCTCCTCTGTCCTGGGTTTTCCCTTGTTGAGCAGACAGTCCAGAATAATTGTCCTTAAAAAACAAACTGAGAGCTGGGCGTGGTGGCTCACGCTTATAATCCCAGCACTTAGGGAGGCTGAGACAGGAGAATCACGAGTTCAAAGCCAGCCTCAGCAATGGCGAGATGCTAAGCAACTCAGTGAGACCCTGTCTCTACATAAAACACAAAATAGGGCTGGGGATGTGGCTCAGTGGTCAAGTACCCCTGAGTTCAATCCCTGGTACCAAAAAAAAAAAAAAAACTGAGAGCCGGGCATAGTGGTGCACGCCTGTGTTCCCAGCTGCTCGGGAGGCTGAGGCAGGAGGATGGTGAGTTCCAAGCCAGCCTCAGCAACAGCGAGGTGCTAAGCAACTCAGTGAGACCCTGTCTCTACATAAAATACAAAGTGGAGCTGGGGGTGTGTCTCAGTGGCTGAGTGCCCCTGAGTTCAATCCCTGGTACCCCCCCCCCCCAAAAAAAAAACCTGAGCAAAGCCTTTAAGTTTTTAGTCAATTTTATGTATGATGCTTTATTTTTATCTCACAGTACTGATATGGTGTAGTTCAGATTGGCTTTGGTACTTTTGTGTGTGTGTGTTGGGGATTTAACCCCTCTCCTCTTTTGAGATGGGGTCTCTATGAGTTGCCTAGGTTGTCCTTGAACTTGCCTCAGAGTCACTAGAATTACAGGTGTTTGCCCCACATCTGGCTTGCTTAATAGTGCTTGAATGTTATTACTGTTATTACTTTTTTTCCTTTAAAATTGCGAACCATTTCTTTAAATAAACTTTTTTTTTTCAGGATACTTTTAGATCGACATGCAATTTAAAAAAGTAATAGAAAGTATGTACCTAAAACACCAGTGTTTATGCTGATTATTTAACATACACTAAATACTTCAAAGCAATAAGCTATAGATTTTAGCTGAGCATGGTGGCTTACACCTGTAATCCCAGCATCCCAGGAGACCGAGGCAGGAGGGTCACAAGTTTGAGGCCAGCCTCAGCATGTTAGTGCAACCCTGTCTCAAAGTGAAAAATAAAAAGAGGCTGGGATGTAGCTCAGTGGTCACATGCCCCTCTGTTGTTCAATTTCCAGTACCGCCTCCTCCCCAATAAACCCCTGTAACTCTCTAGGGTGAAGCTCTTGCATATGTGTGGAGCCACATTGCACCATGACTGTGTGGGTATTTAAAACACTTAAGCATGTTTTACATTGTTTAGTGATATGTACCTCCAGCATGTTAAATTAGACTTCTGATATTAATTGCAACCTTTGAAAACTTAAGAGAAAGTTGCATTTTGTTTGAAGTTCAAGGAAAAATATAAATATCAGAATTTGACCAGTTAGCACAGTGGAGACAACATAGGCCTTTTTTTTTTTTTTTTTTTTTGTACTGAGGATTGAACTCAGGGGCCCTCGACCACTGAGCCACATCCGCAGCCCTGTTTTGTGTTTTATGTAGAGACAGGGTCTCACTGAGTTGCTTAGCGCCTCGCCATTGCTGAGGCTGGCTTTGAACTCGTGATTCTCCTGCCTCAGCCTCCTTAAGTGCTGCGATTACAGGCTTGTGCCACTGCACCCGGCTTGTTTTGTTTTTTAAACAATCATTGATTTACGCCTTAAAATTTAGGGAATGGCATTCTTCAAAGTAATATTTTGGAGTAGTATGGACCCTACAAATGTATAAATTTTCTACTTCTCAAACTATGATTTTGGTAGACCTGTGATTAAGGAAATGTTAAGTATTGGCACTTCATTAAAGAATGATTTTTCAATTCATGAACAATTCATGGAAAGGTCTAATTCATATTTTCTTTTGAAAATTTAGTAGAAACCATTTCTCTCTGGAAAACAGTTGTATGCATTGGGGTGAAAATTTGTTTGCCTTTGGGTTTTTTGTTTGTTTCTACACAATTTTGTGGAAGGACAGTTGATGGTGGGTGGTTATAGAGTTCGTGCACCTAACCGTGCACCGTAGATTGAGCTCCTGCTATGGTGAAATACTGCATGTAACTCTTCACTGTTGATTTAATGCCCACACAGTCGTACATTTCCTCTTGCTGGCTGGTCCTGTGACCGTCCCAGCAAGCAGTCCTGTTTCCTTAATGAGCACGCTCTGTTCAGATTGCAGGTGAGACGAAGGCTGCCCAGTGGCGCACGGTGGAGGGTGCCCTGAAGGAGCGCAGGAAGGCTGTGGACGAAGCTGCCGATGCCCTTCTCAAAGCCAAGTAATTACTCATGGCCTTGCACGAGTAATTAGGGCCTCCTGGGGGCTTTCTTCAGGCTGGGCTTTGTTTCCACCCTCTGCATGGAATAAAGAGGAGGCAGAGAAACCCTTCTGCCTTTCCTCTGTGCTCTCACCTGAACTGGTGTAGTCAGCAACACGAAGGGTTAAGAAGAGAGAAAATGAAACATAATTAAGCTAAAATAAATTTGGCAGAAATTGACATAAAGGGTCTCATAAATCAGGTTTGCTGTGTGTGGATTATTGCTTAGGGGATGTGTCCCTACACATTTCCTGGGATGCTGCTACAATCTCAAGATTTTGCTGGAACAGTTTGGGAAGTTTTATCAGAATCTAGAAAGTGGGTCACAGTCTGTTGCTACCACACAAGAGCACCGAGTGTATCTTCTGCCACCCTGACCCTGGCTGAGGGGTTTTCAGCTCTAGGTGAGAAAGTCTTTTCTGCCTATTGACCGTAAAAAGCATCAAATAATTTTTTTTTCAAATTATATTTCTTAGACTTTTAATAAACATATACTGTATTGTCTTCAGAACTCTTTGATAAAGTTGGTAAGGAATTATACTAAACTTTGTTTTATTTTATTGCTTTCCAGAGAAGAGTTAGAGAAGATGAAAAGTGTCATTGAAAATGCAAAGAGAAAAGAGATTGCTGGGGCAAAGCCTCATATAACAGCCGCAGAGGGGAAACTTCATAACATGATAGTTGATCTGGATAATGTGGTCCAAAAGGTGTGTTTTTTAAGTCTTTGCAGAAATTCTATATTTTTAAAAATAGTTCTTCAATCAAAATATTTTAAGAATTCAGGAAAACAATAAGATTCCTACTATCTCTTCCTCTTCCCCTGCGAAGTTACTATTTTATTTTTTCAGTTACTGGGTTTGAACGCGGGGTCTTAAATATGCTGAGCAAGTGCTCTACCACTGAGCTACATCCCTGACTCTTTTTATTTTTTATTTTGAGACAGGGTTTTGCTAAGTTGCCCAGGCTGGCCTCAAACACCAAGTAGCTGAGATTACCGGGTGTGTGCCATTTAGTTGTTACTGTTTTTAAAAACCTGCTTTGAACACAAAGTAGATCATTCAGTGTTATTGACATTTCTGAAAGTGGAGTTTCGGTCTCAGGGTGTTGTCGCTGAGGTAAACTTCCATCCTGGGGCTGACCTTGGGCCGGACTGCACTCGGGTGATCAGTGTGGGTAGTTGTGGGACCCAGAGAAAGGGAGCGGGGGAGCAGGAAGATGGGAGAGCCTGTCCCTGGTCTTGGGGTGGAAGTGGAAGGACGCAGCCGAGGCTCGTTCTCTTCCTGGCGTAGGGGCCGTGTGTCGCCTCTGCACTCCCAGCAGACACGCGTGACAGCTGTTCTTGGAGTGTCTGTGGCCCTCTGTGCTCAGTTTACCCTATTACACCCCTGGCGCTCAGGTCCAAGCTGCGCAGTCTGAGGCGAAGGTGGTATCTCAGTACCATGAGCTGGTGGTCCAAGCCCGAGACGACTTCAGACGAGAGCTGGAGAGTATTACTCCAGAGGTCCTTCCCGGGTGGAAAGGGATGAGTAAGTACCACTGGCGTGTTGGAATGCTTCCCTTGTAACTCTAGCACGGTTCAGCCCACCCGCACCTGTGTCAGCTCCATTCATGGAGTCCACGCTCCTCGTGGCGGGCAGCGCATTGTTCCCACCACCCGTGACGGGGCACAGCTGTGCTGATACTCCTCGTGTTGCTCCTGGTGCAGGCGCCAGCCAGAGTTCCATTCCACACTCCACAGTTCCGCGATGTTATGACCTTGACTCTGCTAGAACACTGTGCAGACCTTTGTCCTGTAAAGGTATTCTAAAGACGTCCCTGAGCACACCTGTGACTGCTCTGTGACAATAGCACTTGCTGACAATTCACCTGGGGCCCTGCTTCTCCCTAGGGAAGCTCAGGCTGCTGGGGAAAAGGTCTGGTAATACGTGAAGACATTGAAGTGTGGTCCTCAGCCCAGAGGACGCTGAGCAGCGCCTGCAGATACTGTGGTGACACAGCCAGGGGTGTTACTGGTCTCTGGTGGGGAGAGGGCTGTCTGGCCCAAAATGTCAGTGCTGCCAGGATGGAGGCGTCCTGCGCTCAGGAGCTGTCAGGCTTTTGGGAAGTGAGGTCCCTGCAGTACAGTCTCTGGATTGCATAGTTTTTGAACAACCTTTGATTTTTTATTAATTTTTAAAATACACATTCACATGTGACACAAAAATTAAGGCGCACGTGGTATCTGGTGGTTTGCTTTCATTTCTGCCCTTGGCCATGCAGGTCCTCGAGGGCATTCAGTGCATGGCTTCACCAGGCCTCAGCCTCGGGACCCCCACCCCTGAAGCAGATGTTCAGGGCCCACAGCCCGCCTATCAGTGTGTTTATTAGGACTTGTTTTGCTCTTAGTGTTCTTGTTTCTCTGAGTTGCTAAGCGTGCTGGTAATGTTCATTGCGTCCAGTTGCCTTTTCTGTGTTCTAACTGGACAGTGCCAAACACGTCTAGCCAGTGCTGTGGAGCAGTACCCTGTGCCTGGCCCGTTCCCAGCACTCTGCCTGTGTTAGCCTGTGTTCATAGCAGCCCTGTGAGGAGAAAACGGAGGCTCTGGGAGGCTGAGTGAGCTGGCCCAGGTTGGAGGGGAGCCGGGAGCTTTGCTGCCCACTGGCCCCACTGTCCTCTGATTGCGTGATGTGTGTTGGCAGCGTGGGGCACCCTTTTGCCTTGGGAAGAGGAGTGCTGTGTTTATCTTGGGAGACGAGAGTATGGGGAGGAGTGCCTGGGGCAGGCGGCCAGGTGATCTGCGGGCAGAGTGGCATGGCACCTGCTCTGCGTCCCCGGCCCTGAGCGTGGTGAGTGGGAAAGATGAGGAGCAGTTGTGGGCTGCGGAGTGGCTCCCAGCGTCTGGGGAGGTGGGTGAGTCCTGCACTCCCGGCCCAGCGCTTCAGCCCAGGCAGGGACCCTGGGGACTCACGTGTGAGGAGCAGAAAAGTCTGCCTCCCAGGTGGTTCCACTCAGCCAGCACTCCAACAAACATGAAAGAAGACGGAGTCCTCCGCGTACAGGACGCTGAAGCACAGGCCAAACAAAGCTGTGTGCTGTTCAGGGAGGCATGTGCCAGAACACTCGCCGTGATGAGCTCCAGACTCAGCTGAGTGGGGGGCGGATGGGAGGGGAAGCCGATGAGGTGCGGCTGGGCATTGCTGGGTGGACTGTGGGCATTTGAGGGCGCCTCCCCTTCACGGCAGTGGGCCACAGCACACGTGGCCATGCTCGTATTCTGTGTTGGGACTGCCTTTATTCTCCCTGTCCAGCCTTGCCAGTCCTTCCTGCAGCATTGGGACAGATCCTTGTCCCTTTGGTTGACCTCCAGATTAAGCAGCTGGCTTTCAGATGAAGAACGTTTCTCTCTGAGCTTGTCGACTCCAGCGGTCCTCGGAAGCTCACGCTGAGGGGCTGTCCCCGAGACTGGCTGCTGCTCCCCTCTTGTTGAGGGCTCCCGCTCTGGTACTTGTGGTTGCAGGAATAGCATTCCGGCTTCAGAATGTTATTTTTTTTTCCATACCCTCAAATCGGGAAGTTGTAGTTTTTTGTGGTTTTATTTTTTGCACAAGTTAAATGTAAGTTTAGTGCGAGTTCAGTGTTTCAGACCTTCTAAAGGAAAAGATGCTTGAGTGTTTGGATGTCAGGCCTGGTTCTGAGAACGGTCAGGACTAGGGCTCACTGAAACACTCCCAACTGATGCAAACCAGAGGGATGAGAAAAAGCTGAGGTTTCTGTGATAAGTGGGTCACTTTGGTCAAATAGAAATGAGTCCTTAAAACCAAAGTCAATTTCAATTGATTAATTTTGTGATTCTCTTATTTCTAAAATGTTATGGTTTCCCTTGATGTGTGTCATTTTAGAGTCCTTTTAAATCTTACAAAATAAACTTACTATTTTGTTTCCCAATGTTGAAATACCTTTTCCTTACATAAATTTTTGGTTCTTGTTTCCTTTTGGCTATTCTTGTGTAATGATCAGTAAGCAAAGTATGTACATTTCTTTTTTTCAAATGGTTTTTCTTTTTCTTTGTAGGTATTTCTGACCTAGGTGAGTAATCATGTGTATTTTATGTTTATGGCATTTATTTTGAGTCTTAAAAGACTGAAGTCTTTTGGTTGTGACTTATTCTAAGCCATCTAGGTCATATCAGGTAGAATTCTGTTACGTGTGGTAAATCTAAATTGGGTATTTTGGCAACCATTTGTTCTCAGGAACAACCATGTTCCAAATGATTGGGAACTGTAGAGTGAGGGGGGTGTGTGTGTGTGACTTTTAACTTGTTGTTTTGGAGAACTACAAACATAAAAGCAGGGAGGAAGGTCCCATGAACTCCCACAGACCCCTTCCTTGACTTCAGCAGCTGTCAGTGGGGTCAGAGCTACCCCAGGTGCCATGTCCTTTCACTTGTAAGGACTTTTTTTTTTTTTTATTTTTTTTTTCTTAGTTGTAGATGGACACAATGTCTTTATTTTATTGCTTTGTATGTGGTGCTGAGGATCGAACCCAGGGCCTCACGCATGCGAGGCAAACGCTCTGCCCCTGAGCTACATTCCCAGCCCACTTTTAGTATGTTTTTAAAGGCACAATCATTATAACATTGTCATATCTGAAACTTAGTTTCATACTATCATCAAATATCTATTCACTGGGGCTGGAGTTGTGGCTCAGTGGTAGAGCGCTTGCCTGGCATGTGTGAGGCACTGGGTTCGGTCCTCAGCACCACATAAAAATAAATAAAGGTATTGTTTTCATCTACAACTAAAAAATATTTTTAAAAAAACTTACTCACTATTAAATATCCCCAGTTGTTTCATATGGTAGACTTTTATAGTTTTATTCATATCAGCATCCAAAGGAGTTCCACACATTAAGTTTATTCAATGAATCTCTTAGGCTTTTTTGCTTCTCAGCTTATTTATTACTGAGTCATTTATCATATAGAATCTCCTATATTTTGTATTTTATTGTTGGAGTCATAATTCTTTAACCTGTCATGTTTTGGCACCCTTGTGGAGTGTAAAATAGAAAAAAGCCCCAAACTATCAAAAGCCCAGTACTGTATGGATTTAAGCCTGAGAATCTTCAGGTGTGAATATTTTTTAAAGCTCCACAAGTGATTCTGTGGCCAGCTGTGGTTGCACATTGTTATCCTAGATAGATGGTGTTAGAAAGAGGGACTGTTAGGGAAGGGTCTGAGAGAACTTTAATTTGATTTGGGTTTTGTAGGACACAGTCTTTGGTTGGATGACTGTTAGGACCAGTCGTAGTTACGAGTGAGAAAAGAGGTAGACATGATGTGTACACGAGCTTTATCTTTTGGTGCTGGGGACTGCGCCCAGGATCACTCTGTCACTGAGCTGTGCCCCCTTAGAAACCCCCCCCCCCCATCTTTTTATTTTTATCTTGAGACAGGGTCTTGCTGTGTTGCCAGGCTGGCCTCACACTTGCCATCGTATCTCAGTTTCCACGTCATGGGGTTACAGGGACGTGCCACCATACTGGCAAGCTTTATCTTTAGAAGCAAAATTACAGTAGATTGGAAAGCGAACTTCCCGTTAGTTCAGATTTGAAGAACTACTTTGGGCTCTGAAAGAGCTGATCACACCACACCTAAGGCTCACCTGAATTTTTGCAATTGACAGAATGTCAGTTGTTGGATGTTGTCTGTCAATTTCTGATCAGGAGCATTTAAATCTCTTCTCAGGATAGCTATGTTTCGTCTTTCCTTATACCTGTAAAATCATAGTCAAGTGAAGCAAATGCCCTTGCAGTGATGTGTTGTGTTGGTGGAATCATTAACTTGGATGTGGTTATCTGTTTAGCTGACAAGCTGTCTACCGACGACCTGAACTCTCTGATTGCACATGCACATCGTCGCATTGACCAGCTGAATAGAGAGCTTGCGGAGCAGAAAGCCGCAGAGAAGCAGCATATCGCGTTAGCCTTGGAGAAACAGAAGCTGGAAGAAAAGCGGGCATTTGATTCTGCAGTGGCAAAAGCATTAGAGCATCACAGAAGCGAAGTACAGGCCGAACAGGACAGAAAGGTAGAGTCCCGAGACTCACTGCCTAACATGTGTTAAGTGTCCAGCCAGGCTGCTCTGCAGGTGCTGTCCTTCTCTAGATGTGAGCCATGCCTGTCCGTCTTCAGAGTGGAGCTTCGGCCCCGCACTCCTGGTCAGGACTTCCAGGAAGGACTGACCAGGTGGGGTTCCTGCATGCTGAGCAGCTGTGAAGGTGCGCGTGCTGGTGAGCTGCTCGGATCTGGGCTGATCTAGTTCAACTGTCCTGGCAGTCTGTCCCTAAAGCAGTCCCGTAAGAGTCTGTTGAATTCTGAATGTTGTGTGTGCCAGCACCGTTAGTGGCTGTGGGCTGACAAGGGCGTACGGGAGCTCCCAAGGGGTCCTTGGGTGCACCACGCATGTGGCTGTCCTGCTTGAAGCCCGCTCTCCTCAGGCTGCAGAGCCCGCTGCTGCTGGCCTCCCTTCCACTCGCTGGCCCACTTGTCCTGTGCGCTGCCTCTGCCTCTGCATACTGGCGCGCCTGGCAGTGTTTTGAAGCCTGTCTCCACCTGCTGCCTCCTGTGCTCTGCTCTCACCTGTGGCCGGAAGTTTAAATGCCGTCTATACCAGATAACTGCTCCCGGCCAGCAGCCTACTTCCTGACTCCAGCTGAGTGTCAGTCATTCAGCGTGGTCACAACACCTGCCTCCCAGCCCCTCAGCTCGCTTCTCTCTAAATGAGTCACCATCTACCCTGTTCAAGCCAGAGCTCTGCAGGTTATTCTCCCGCTGACCCATGTCCCGTCCACTGCCAGATCCTACTGGTCTTCATCCAGAGTAGATCCCAGACCTGTCCACTTGCTTCTGCGTCACTTCCCCCCTCATACAGGTGATCATCTGTTTCCATATGCACCTTTCATGTCTGTTTCCGCAGGCAGATGGCCCTCATAAAACAGTCCGCTCGGTACTGCACTGCTGAAAACCCTTCACTGACCACCCACTCCATTAATGTGAAGTCCAGATTCTACTTGTGGTGCTGGGGGTCAGATCTAGGCCCTTGTGCATGGTAGGCAAGCACTGCACCTCTGAGCCACACCTCCGGCTCCAGAGTCCAGATTCTTGGCCTGTTCTCAGAGGGCTCTGAGTCCACCCCTACTTGCCACCAGGCAGCCTGCCCTTCATTTCACTGCTGTGCGGGCTCCTGGGCTTGTTTCCTTTCCCCAGGACCTTCCTGCTGTCCGCCTGCTACATCTTTCAACCTTTGCTCTGAACTTGGATGTGGTCTCCACAGCAAGGCCCTTCCTGGCCTTCAGTGGACAGCACAGCCCCTGTGTGTCCCAGCTGAGTGGGAGGAGGTGGGAGCTGCTCTCTCCTGCTCAGACCTGGAAAGGGCCCGCCTGAGTGAGCTGCGTTCCTGTGTACCTGATCACCGTCTGCGCCTCTGTTAAGGGGGCGTTGGTGAGAAGTGTTTGCCTGAGCACCAGAGCATCCGGCGTGCATCACTGCAGGTGCCGCAGGTGCCTGGGGTGGCTTCTCGGGTTCTGCATCCTGTTCTGAGAAGAGAGCTCTGAATTCAAGGTGATCGGTGTTCAACAATTTGTAATGTGATTCATGGCTGATAGGCAAGACCTGATTGGCTTTTCATATTTTGGGTTTGATATGGTTCGTATTAAATGTAAATTCATTTGAAAATAAGCCATTTGAGAACACCTTTCTTTGATGAGAAGAAATTGTTCACCGGGGCTGGCAGTGTGGCTCAGTGGTATAGTGCTTGCTTAGCAGCCATGAAGCCCTGGGCTCCATCCCCGTCACCCTCCCCTGCAAAAAAAGAGAAGAAATTACTTGGAAGACACTAATTATCTCTGTGATCTTCAGAGCTGGTGTTGTTACTCACCACAGGGAAAGCGCAGGCCTACAGACTTTCACCACACAGGCCGTGGTGAAGCGAGGCTTGATCCTGTCTGCGTGGTTAACTTGAGTTCTGGAGTTCCTTGCTCGGGGTGTGTGTGATGGGGAGAGAACTGTTTTTCGGGGGGCAGCCTGGTGTGTGAAGGAAGCCCAAGCCTCACAGACCGCACGCTGGATTCTGTGTCCAGCCGTGCAGCCTTCCTTGAGCTGCTTGGCAGTGCTCAGCCTGAGAGCCACGGAGCAAGTGGAGCAGAGTGTCCGTGGGCCTGGCAGGGGGTCAGGACACAGGGGCTGCTTGTCATGGCTGCCCCTGGCCCTTGGCTTTCCGAACAGCCCCTGTGGAGGACTGAGAACTGATCTGTGCCATGTTTGGCCTCGCAGGTGGAGGAAGTCAGAGACGCTATGGAGAATGAGATGAGAACTCAGCTGCGCCGCCAGGCCGCGGCCCACACCGATCACTTGCGGGACGTCCTTAGGGTGCAAGAACAAGAGCTGAAGCAGGGGTTTGAGCAGGTGAGGCCCTGGGGGCGTTGCTGCCCTGCCTCCTCCCTCTTGGTCCTACCAGGCCCTCCTGCACGCTGCGGGGGCTGGAGCCCAGGGCCTGGCCTTGGTGGGGCTCGTGCGCGTCTGCAGAACTGTTGCTTTTACAGAGCAAGCACTGTTTGTGTCCCTTGGTCTGCATGTGGGTCCTCGAGGTGTGCAGGGTGGCTGGGGGCTCTAGGAGTGTGCGTCCATGTCGGACTGCGCCTCCTGCCTCCTCTGCAGACTCTGAGTGGGTGCTTGCACTCAGACTTGATGAGCTTCCGAGAGACGTGAGATTTGTAAATCACAGCAGAGCCACGATGCCTTCAGTCACAGTTTCTGCTCCATGTGTCATTTACAGGAACATCAGCGTATTTTGTCTTTAAGAGGGAATGAGGTTTTCTGAGTACAGAAATCTAGAAAATTGCAACTTATACCAATACAGGATATTTGAAATTCCATTTGGGTCCTCACTCCTTCAGAGAAAAATAAATGTATATAACCTCTTAACTAGAGGAATGTAATAGATTATAATCTAATTGTTACATTGCAACGAAATAATTTACCTTTTTTTTTTTTTTTTTTGGTGCCGGGGATTGAACTCAGGGGCACTCGACCACTGAGCCACACCCCCAGCCCTATTTTGTGTTTTATGTAGAGACAGGGTCTCACTGAGTTGCTTAGCACCTTGCCATTGCTGAGGCTGGCTTTGAACTCGCGATCCTGCTGTCTCAGCCTCCCTAAGTGCTGGATGATAGGCGTGGCCAGGGTGCCAGGAGCTGTGGTTCACTTTTAAAGTTGGCAGTGTGTTTCTGACTTGAACTCCTCCTCTTTGCTCCTGGTCTGCTTTCTCTAATACAAGTCCCATGAGAAAATCCACAGAGAGCTGAGCGTCACGTCTGAGACTTCGCCTGGGCTGCAGGCCCGCTTGGCGTGGCGTGCGGCCCCGGGGCGGCAGTGCTGTCCTGTGACTGCCTGTGCTTTATTTCAGGACCTGTCTGAGAAACTCTCTGAACAAGAGTTAGAGTTCCGTCGTCTCAGTCAAGAGCAGGTGGACAGCTTCACTCTGGATATAAACACAGCCTATGCGCGACTGCGAGGGATCGAGCAGGCCGTGCAGAGTGAGCGAGCCTCCTGCCCTGCGCTCTGGCAGCCTCCCCTGGTGTCCTGATGAGGGCCAGCAAGTCGCTCTCCTGAGCTTCACTCACTCCTTGGACCTTGGCCCAGATCTGAGTGTTCACAGAGGTTTCTGAGAGGGATTAGGAAAAAGTGGGGTGGGGGTGCTAAAAATCAACCCCGAGTGACGTGTAGGGCAGACAGCGCCATTCAGGCAGTTCACCCCACACTCTGGCTTTTGTCTCCAGTGCCTGGTAGTGAAGGCCCGGCTGGAGCCGCTCCCCTCTGGGCACTGGAGGCTTTCTGGAGGTGATGTGCTGAGTCCCCCTCTAAGTGGGTAAGAGCTGTGCTGAGCCCTCGGGTCATGTTCAGAGGGACACGTGCTGATGGCGAGAGTCCTGTGAAATAGATTCCTTTGAGATTAATAGAATCTCATTTTGTCATATTAAAAAAACAAAACAGTACTGGGGAGTTTCAAGACCCAGTCTCATCTAGTGAGTTCATTTGGAAGTCATCCTCCCTGCTCTGCCCTCAGTACTGGGGGCTGAACCTGGGGGTGCTCTATCACTGAGCTCCACCCCCAGCCCTTTTTCTCTTTTATTTGGAGGCAAGATTTCCGTAAATGCCCAGGTTGCCTTGAACTTGTGATCCTCCTGCCTCAGCCTCCCAGGTAGCAGGGATGACAGGCGGGAAGTCTTCCCTTTTTTATTTTTGGTACTGGAGATTGAGCCCAGGGGCACTCGACCACTGAGCCACATCCCCAGCCCTATTTTGTGTTTTATGTAGAGACAGGGTCTCACTGAGTTGCTTAGCGCCTCGCCGTTGCTGAGGCTGGCTTTGAACTTGCGATCCTCCTGTCTCAGCCTCCCTAAGTGCTGGGATTACAGGCTTGCGGCACCGCACCTGGCTCTTCCATGTTTTTTGTAGCAAATTTCTGGTGGCTGTAAAATTAATCTTACCCTGGTTGGTACTGTGTTGCTCACAAGTACTAAACACAGGGACATCTGAATTAGCCCGTGTGCCACTTGACCGTGAGCTGTCCTGGGGTCCCCAGGAGAGGGGAGAGATGGGCCTTGCCGCGCAGTCTTCCTCTCGCCGCACCCTGACTCTAGCAGCCGTCCTCGTGGAATTGTGCCAAACTCGCTGCCTCGCCCGAGAGGCCCAGGGGTCTCTGCTGCCCGCGGGGACTGGCCTGCTGGTGAGCGCATCAGCAAAAGGCTTTCTTTGCCTCTCTTCCTTTGCAGGCCACGCGGCTGCTGAAGAAGCAGCCAGGAGGGGCCACCAGCTCTGGCTGTCGGTGGAGGCTCTCAAGTACAGCATGAAGACCTCGTCCGCAGACGCCCCCACCGTCCCGCTGGGCACCGCCGTGGAGGCCATCCGGGTCAGCTGCTCTGATAATGAGTTTGCCCAAGCCTTAACCGCAGCCATCCCTCCAGAGTCCCTGACCAGAGGGGTCTACAGCGAAGAGACCCTGAGGGCCCGTTTCTACACTGTTCAGAAACAAGCCCGCAGGGTAGCCATGATCGATGAAACCAGAAATAGCCTGTACCAGTACTTCCTCTCCTACCTGCAGTCCCTGCTGCTGTTCCCGCCCCAGCAGCTGAAGCCTCCCGCGGAGCTCCACCCCGAGGACTTGAGCACCTTTAAATTGCTCTCCTACGCCTCCTACTGCATTGAGCATGGCGACCTGGAGCTAGCGGCCAAGTTTGTCAATCAGCTGAAAGGGGAATCCCGACGAGTGGCCCAGGACTGGCTGAAGGAAGCCCGGATGACCCTAGAGACGAAGCAGGTAGTGGAGATCCTGACCGCGTACGCCAGCGCTGTAGGCATAGGAACCACACGGGTGCAGCAGGAGTAAGGCCTGGGGTGTCCCAGCGCCACGTTCACGTCGAAGACCAGAGAGCTAGGCAGAGGGTTTGCCGCAGGGGTCCCAGGCTTGTGGAGGAACCAGGTTCCCAGTCCTGTGCCGAGTGTCCACCCTCATTCCACCTATCATGTCACTGACCTCCAGGAGTGCTTCACAACGGGTGTAATGTGTCCTGTTTTTCAGGTTTTACTGATGAGGCTTGTGAGCCAGTCCAAATGATGTTTGTGATCCCCACTGTTGATTCTGCCGTTGGAGCAAACTGAATAAAGCGACACAGTGGAAAACGAGCCTCTTGTCACTTTTTAAAAGTGCCACTGCTGGTTTGTTGTGTGTAGAGAGAACATCCTTGAGGAGCAGCCACAGAACTGGGAACCCTGGTCCCGGTGTCCAGGCTGTGCACTAGGTTTGCCAGAAGACCCAAGGCCTGCTTTTCGTGGCTTTGAAGTTTTACTAAACTGACTACTGCTGGTCCAGCTGGAATGAGTTTATGTGTGTGCCACGTGCCTGTGTTTATAATTGGGGACACATTTGTTGGGATTGAAAGATACAAGAAATAATTAGCATCCCAAACTTTCTGAATGCCACCTGATCTGGTGTACTCACTGGTGTGGCCACACCAGGCAGCTCTCCAGCCACTGCTGCTGGGCTGTGGGCTTCCCGGGGTGGAGGCAGTGAGCCTGGCATCTTAGCAAAGGGATCAGAGAATTTGGGGTTTCATCTGGATCACCCTAAGACCCAGAGTTTGTTTCCCCTTGCTAAAGATGTGGACGATGGCCACATTGGATGATGATGAGTGTTTTCTTACTGTTGGACTTAGTTTTTACTCTCTGAAGACTAACATCACATAGAAACACTGCTAGGCTTCCCCCTACTCCCTAAATTGCTCCTTTTTATTGGGGATTATGTGTTCATAAACTTACTGAGGCATTTAATCGGAATAACAATCTACAAATTACAGCGCGGGGGTGCTGCTTGTATTTCTGCTGGTGTTCACCAGCCCTTCAACTTAATTCAGCTCCCTGCATAGCACTGACCTTGTGTTTGGTTTTGGGATAGACAGGCCTAGATTGATGTTAACAATGTTCCATCTAAAATATTCCATACGTGGGCTGGGCTGTAGCTCTGTGGTGGAGCACTTGCCTTGCATGCGGGAGTCACCGGATTCGATCCTCAGCACCACATAAGAATAAATAAAAATAAAATAAAGATATTGCATCCATCTACAGCTAAAATATATATATATATTAAAAAAATATTCCATACGCGCGCGCACACACATTTTTTTAGTATTGGAGATTGAACTGGGGCACTCGACCACTGAGCCACATCCCCAGCCCTATTTTGTGTTTTATGTAGAGACAGGGTCTCACTGAGTTGCTTAGCGCCTCGCCCTTGCTGAGGCTGGCTTTGAACTCGCGATTCTCCTGTCTCAGCCTCCCCGGGTGCTGGGATTACAGATGTGCACCACCACACCTGGCTTCTTTCTTATATTCTTAATTCAGAACACATCATCTCGGACTGGGGCACCTGGCTTTGTGGGTGCCCTTCGCAGGTGCAGGCCTCTGGGAACCCACCTGGGCTGTTTCCACCAGAAGGTAATGGGTTGTTCCAAGCTCAGTCTTACTTCCCCTCTGGAATGGCATGAAACTAAGTGCATCAGCTTCAAAGCCCAGTTTAACTTTAGAACTTCTTGAAATTTCTACTTAGGAAAACATGGGTTGTACGGAATCTTTTCTTGGAGCCCTGGAATAGTGCTCTCAGGTGTGTGTATCTGAACTGACCAGAGGCGAGTAGCACTCAGTGAGAAGTGAGGTTGGTTCTCCAAGTAAGATGACCACCGCTGACTTCAGGCCTGGCGCCCAACACCTGCTGAAGTCAGAGGTGGAGTGTGGCTGAGAGGACCACTCTGCCTGGCCTGGGTCCTTTGCTGTTGCTAGAACAGGCAATCAGGAGCGGGGCGGGGCAGCAGTCTCTAGAGACTTGCAGTGGCGCCACTGAGTGGCTCCTGACTGAAGATCATCGGAAGGCAAGTCCCACTGGGCCCACCTGCTTCAGCCTTACCCCGGACCACCTGCTGCCCTCTTGTGAGGATGAGAATCAGCCCTTTGCCTGAAGTTCCAGAATCAATAATCAACAAACCAAAGTGTAACTGCAGTCGTCTTAGATTTAAGAGCACACCACGTCTGCATTCCTTCATTTGACTTGAACCCTCTGCTTTCTCTTCACTGGTTCTGGAGAGAACAGTCTGCAAGTCCCACAGGAGCCCAGAACATAAGCATTTAAGTTACTAGACCACAAAGGAAAATAAAAGGCTCAAGGGTCCAGCAAGTCACCTTCCACAGGTCCAGGGCTGCCCTTCACCTGGCCACAGGCCTATGCTTCCTTTCACTTGATGAATCTAGAGACAGAAGAGGGGGCCACCTGCCAGTGTAGTGAGGTGGTGATGTGGCTCCTTCAGCCTTTTGGGTGGGAGATTTTGGGGGGATGTGCTGGGGATTGAACCCAGGGATGCTCTACCACTGAGCGACATCTGCGTCCCTTGGGACAGGGTCTTGCTGAGTTGCTGAATGACTTCAAACTTGCAACCTTCCTGTCCCGAGTCACTGAGATTATAGGCATGTGCCATCATACCTGGCCCAAAGTGTTGGGGTGTTTTTTTTAATGTGCTGGGGATCGAACCCAGTGCCTCGTGCATGCCAGGCAAGCGCTCTGCCACTGTGCCACAACCCTAGCCCAGCATTTTGGTTTTGCTGAAGGCTTTGAAGAGTGGTGAGGCAGGAGCTCCTGATGGGGAGACTCACTGGCACCAGTGGTGAAGCTGAGGTGCTCGTGAAATACGCTCCTCCTGGGCGTGCGTCTGCAAGACTCTTGCGCTCTGTCCCTAACAGCGCTCTCTGGCATTCGCGGCTGGGCAGGCTCCACCGGACAGCACGCTGTTCCGCCCTGGATCAGAAGGCTGTTCCTGTGCTTGCTGCGTAGACCTCAGGAACTATTTGACTGTCCCATGTCCCAGCCAATGTGCTCTTTATCAAATTCTGTCACCTGTGCAGTCATTTGAATGAGTCTCAGATGGCTCTGCCCACCATGCTCCTACAAAAGCTCAGCACGTCCCATTACTCACACTAGTGTAGATGTCCACCCTGTGGACCTGCAGAGTAGGTCCTTGAGTGCTTAACTGTGCTGTCCTGGAACATCACTGATGCCTCACAACTGCACCTGATGCCCTTGGACTTCCCCACCCGCTGAGACTCTGATCATCACCCACCAAAACTCATGGGTGATACACCTGCAGGATACACCGTCCTCTAGAACACGGGCACACAGCCAGTGACATACACTCCCTTTTCCTGGTCTTGTACTGATAGTGTTTGCAAAGTGGCTAAGATCAATGAATGTTCTGCCAAGGTGACATTCACTAAAATCCATTCAGCATTTACTAGGACTTGCTCAAGGGCCAGACTCAAGTTGGATTTTAAAGCCACTGGGATCTTCTGACACCACCTTCTGCTTGCTCCTCTGAATGTTCTCCTGAGCTGGACACCCGCTAGCTTCTAACCGGCATCCATGGATGGTGTGATCCTGAGGCGGCGCTGAAGCTCACTCCTCAGACTCCTCCCTCTCCCTCCCCATTCCAGGGACGCCCTGCTCCCCTCTACTCTTTGGATGCTCTGGATTCACCTGCTGCTTCCACAGAAGTTACACAGAAGCGGCACCACCGTGCCTGTCCCAGGCCACGGAAGGCTGCTTCCTGGTTTCAACGTGACTGCCTACGTGCTGCGAACACCGACGCCCTTCAGCTCTGGGGTCACCAAAAACAGCATGTCCCCTTTGCATGCTGAAATTTTAAATTCTGGTTCTAACTGGACCTGAATCCCAACTTTAAAAATTTCCTCCATCTATCTGTTTGTTTAAATGTACTGAGTCTTAACTTGCAAATACAGATTTTCCCTATGTAAAGGTCAGCAGAGAAATGTTTTAATAATACTGTTCCTGCTAGAGTGGGTCTTTAAAAAGGAGGGGTTCTGTTGTACCAAGAAGCCACTTATTTTAAAACAAGTGCCTTTTAGGAGAGCAAGGTGAAGCTGTGTGATGTGTACACAGCAGCAAGGCCTCAGTGTAGACGGCAGGGTGGGGACTGGTGGAGATCAGAAACACGGATGGATCAGAGTAAGCAAAATGCTGAGACTGGGTGGGGGGTTAGCTTTGGCAAAGGACAGCACCTCTTAATGACAGCAGAGGCTGAGGACTGCAGTGACCAACAGACAGACCCCGGACACTCATCCTTCAGCCTTGAGGTTCTCAGAGTTCAAGGTGGTTTTCTGCCAGGGGGGTGTGTGTGGAATGCCTGTAGCTCAGAACCAGAAGTTACTGAGCTGCAGACCACAGGGACACAGGAGGGCCCTGGTACAGCTGGGAGCTGGCCACCTGCAGGTGCTGCTTAATAGCTGAGTAGCTACTGTTCAGAACCAGTTAGAACCGACTGTCCAAGACTCGCAAGTCCCAGTGTCTGACGCTCGGACACGCCAGGAGCCAGGAGCTCCTGGGGCAGAGGGGAGCGGGGAGGGTGGAGGGTGGCAGCCGGAGGGCCAGTCCAGTTAGCAGGCTTCCAGGCCACCGACTTCTCCCTGAAGTCCAGATCAGAGCACGGGCCTTCTGCCAGTTCCCAGATCCATTGCTAAGCTAATCACCACACTGGAACTCCCCCAGCCTTCGTCCCCCAGTTAAGACACCGTAAGACTTCACACTCCAGGTGGAAACTGGGCCAGACACCTAGGTTCTCAGGATGTGCAAGTCGGTGTGACACAGGTCAAGCCCGGCAGGGCAGGGTGCTGTGCATCCTCGACGGGGCCCTGGTGGAGGCGGGCCCTCCTGAGCAGCCCAGTGAGCAGCACCGGCCACCACGAGGGCACCGTCTGTTACGATGGGCCAGCCTCACACATCCAAGTACAGCACCAATGACGAGGTGCCGCACAGGAGGCCCACGGGGGCGCTGACGCTGTCCTCTGCGCTGCCGGGGACTGAGCCCTGGGCCTCCACCGCGAGCCACGTCCCCGCTGTGCAGCTCTGGGTTGAGCTACTTGGAAGCTTAAGGCAAAAGCTGCCCTAGACTTTTTAAAAAGGACGCGCACAAACACGGTTGTTGATTTCTGCATTTACTGTCTCCCCCGCTCCCCGCCCTCAGGACTGGGGACTGAGCCCAGGGCGCTCGCCTCCCTGCCCCAGCCTCTGGGCAGGTGTGCACACCACACCCAGCTCAGTCTTTTTACCAGCCGTGCGGCCCACAGTGGCCATTTCCAGTTAGTCAGCCCTAACCTGCGGAATCACTTGCGTCCACCCGCTTCCGACACTGGAATGCTACTGAGCCAACAGTGCCCGCACGCAGACCTCCCGACTGTCCAAGACTCGCAAGTCCCAGCGTCTGACGCTCGGACACGCCAGGAGCCAGGAGCTCCCGGGGCAGAGGGGAGCGGGGAGGGTGGAGGGTGGCAGCTGGGGTCAGCCCAGCGCAGAGCCAGCCACCTCCCCAGCACCGCAGTGCATGGCATCAGCTGCACCCACGGGCACCCTCGCCACACCCAGGCCGTTCGCTTCCTCTGGGCACTGTGAACGCTCTGGCAGCACTGGTGAGGTCACCTCACTTGCACCTGCCCTCGCTGCTGTCGCTGTCACTGTCACTGCTGCTGTCGCTGTCACTGCCGCTCAGAGCAGTCAGGCTGCTCAGGGCTGCCCTGTGAGGAGAGAAGCCAGGGGACGCTGCAGCCCATGCCCGGCCAAGCTGCCGCGGCTGACCCCCAGGACGCGCAGCTCTGGTCGGCAGGCACCCAGAGAAGCCACGCCCGTGTGCAGGCCTCCCAAGGCTCCCGACCTGCACCGGGGGAGCCCCGCACACCCCCTGCCTGGGAAGGCGAAGCAGCTGCAGTGCCTCCTGCAGGCCCCACTTACTTCTGCTCTGCACTGACTGCGAAGTCCGCCATCACTCTCTGGGCGAGCTCCTCACAGATGGGCAAGCTGAAGGCACTCGCCAGCCTCACGACCTCCAGGGCCTGTGCAGGGCTGCTGGACGCGTGGGCGCTGTCCAGGAACTCACTCAGCAGCTCGTTTCTGTGAAGGCAGGCGAGAAGTGCAAGTGAACTCCTGACCCTTCAGTCAGAGACGGACGGGCAACACGCAGGGGCAGTTCCTTCAGAGACCTTAGCGGTAGCTCTGGAGGCCAGTCAGGCGAAGCCGAAGCCATGGCGGGGCACGCACACTCGGTACACCCCCATGGGACCAGGCACCCCACATGCACAGTGTGCTGTGGGCACGGAGTACAGGGCAAAGCTGCTGCCCACCCAGAGTGTGGACCCCACACAACCAGCCACCCAGCGGGGCCCAGATGGCGAGCTCCAGCCCATGCCAGCAAGGCCTGCTTGTCAACTCACCGCGGGATCTTGTTGTGCTTCCTGAAAAGCCCCAGCATCCTCCTGTGCAAGGAGAGACCAGAGAGACTGTGGACACTAGCAGAGAAGCAGGAGGCAGAGGGATAGCCCCCAGCCCATACTCCACATTGCAAGTTCCTCAGGAGGTCTCAGATGTGACCAGTGTTGAGAACTGCTGGGGACATGTCCTCCTGAAGAGGACAGCTTTCCTAAATCGGCTGTGAAGAGCAGGCTCAGATCGAGGCAAGTCTCATGTAGGTGCACGCCGCCAGCCCGCCACATGCAGGATGGAAGCTGAACACATACACTCAGCTCCCATGTCTCAGCTGAGGTCCGTACCCCTGCGCCAATCATCACAGCCTGCAACCTGGCCACACTGCCCCACACATGCAACATCACATCTCTGTCCCCAGCAGAACAGGTATGTGCGAGAGAGGAAGCCACACACTGAGAATAAGGTGAGGCACCTTTTCCTGAAGACAGGTAACAACCATAGTCTGGCCTGGCAGTCACATGTTCAAATCAGGAGGCAGGCACAAGGACCACTGCCCCTCTTGAACCTGAGAACTGGTGGCCTCTGCATCCAACACAAACACAGCAGATCCACCTGACCGCAGCTACCCTACAAGGAGCCTGCTGTTAACTTTCCTGCTTCTGAAGAAACGGACACCATCAAACACCATGAGCCAGCACGAGGCAGTGCTGGTGGACACGCAGCTGGAGCACAGCAGCACACGCCAGCGGGCTCGGTCTACACTTCAGACGTGGCTTTCCAGAGTCCAGCAGGCCCGTGTGCTGAGGCAGAGCACGGGGCTCGGTGGGGTGCTTGCAAGCAACACCTCAACAACCCGAGCAATAGTGGCATTTCCCAAAATGTACGTAATCATTTTTTTCCAGTATATGGACAGACAAGTGAGGTTAAGTGACTTACCTAGCCACAGATACAGAACCCAAAAAGGTCAGAAATGGAAAGAGAATTCTTGGCCCTCTTGAACCATGCCCTCCTCTCAAATATTTATCACGCATTCTGTTCTTCTTAAAGTCTGGTTTTTACCTGGAATCTGTAAGTCCCCATGACAAACTCCCATGTTCTAGTTTGGCCCCTGGTAAAATGTGTGAGATCAAGTACAAGTGCTTCTCACACATGCCTATGGCTGGGTACTCACCAGGCTTCCTGGGTCCTCCCATCCCGTAAGAAGAGGAGGGCCACACAGTTGAGGGGGTTGGCAGGCCAGTCGGGAGCAGTCTGCCTGGCATCCTGGCTCTCATAGGTAGATTTGATGTCAGCAGCGCAGTCAGCAAAGGCTGCCTGAAGCTGAAAGGCTGCGAGTCAGAACTGCCCACCTGGTCCCACAGGAGTTGAAGTTCAGGAGAACCAGAGAATCATTGCAATTTCTGAGCAATGTGTTTTATCAGCTGATCTTATCACATGTATGGCACATAAGAAATACAGCAAAGAGCCGGGAACGGTGGTGCAAGCCCGTAATCCCAGCACTTAGGGAGGCTGAGACAGGAGAATCGCGAGTTCAAAGCCAGCCTCAGCAACGGCGAGGCGCTAAGCAACTCAGTGAGACCCTGTCTCTACATAAAACACAAAATAGGGCTGGGGATGTGGCTCAGTGGTCGAGTGCCCCTGAGTTCAATCTCCGGTACCAAAAAAAAACACCTTTCAGTAAAAAGACAAAAGGTCCTGTCCCGAAGTAAATCATTTGATTAGCCATATCATTCAAATTCAACTATGAATTTTCTTTCAGATGAGATTTTATATAAAGTAGGCTGCTGTTCATTGTCAGGACCCTGACAGACAGACTCTCCCCCTGTGTGCTGTGGGCCAGGAAGGAACTCTACCAACAGCAACATGTCTGCATGCACACTAACCTAAACCTGGGTTTGGGTGGCAGAAGGCTCCAAAAAGGACCTCAGCATCA
The DNA here is from genome assembly GCA_004024805.1 of Geosciurus inauris. Taxonomy (NCBI): domain Eukaryota; kingdom Metazoa; phylum Chordata; class Mammalia; order Rodentia; family Sciuridae; genus Geosciurus; species Geosciurus inauris. The sequence goes on from PVHX01002491.1 coordinate 106,279, forward strand.
GAGAACAAAGCAGCTAGTACCATCTAACAAAGGTAGCGAGGCTTGAGTTAGGACAGTCTCACCTTCGCGGGGTGCTTATCCCTTGCCATGAGCGTAAGGATTTCTTCTCTCAGGGTGCTGCGGTAAGTGTGACCATATTCTTTACTATCTTAAAAAAAAAGGAACATAAGAGTAATCACCAGAACGGCTTTCCGGCTGACCTTTGTCCACTTCAGCTCTTAGTCTGTGGTGGGTAAGTTGCTGACAGCAGCTGTTCCAGGCTTATCCCAGAGTTCCAAAACACGGGGACAGTTCACGGAAGAACAGTAAGAGCAGCGAGAACGACACCCACCACCACGCCAGCCAGCGTCGGCACGGCCTGCACTGCACCAGGCGCCACCAGCTCCTCGTGGGTTTCCTGGGTTCTCCCAGACAGGGAGGGGCAGAGCAGGACTGGGGCTGCGGCTTCGCACAGAACCGAGGCAGAGAAGCTGCCTTTAGGCTACCATGGTGCTCGCCCAACGGAAGAGGCAGAGTCTCGTGCCTCATCTTAAGTTACACACCACGTGAAGCAGACCGAGCACACACCCAGGCCATGGCTGCTCCATGGAAACGTAACCATCCCTGCCTCTGGTTCTCATGAGCCAAAGTGATCAGCACCAGCACAGGTGAGCGGGCAGCACAGGCTTCAGGTCAGACTGCTGAGGACGCGGAGCGGGCCACGTAGTGAGCACCGACCTTCCCAGGTCACAGACCGCTCCCACTGACAAGAGGACTGACACAGGCCACTCTCAACACACTTGCACTTTCGTTATCGCATGCGAAACCTAAGCAAGTGACCTTGAAACAGACATCAAAGAACGTATTCAATTCAGCCAAACTGGAAGTTTCTATCCCTAACAACAACGTTAACATCTTCATCAAAACACAGGCCACTGAAGTAAGGGGGCGTGGACACAAAGCCCACACTGACCTTTCCAGACCCGAGGAATCACTTCCAGCCGATGGGCCACATCCAGTGCTTGCAGAAGATCTACCAGCACTTGGGAATGGGGAAAGAACACCTGAGTAAGAGGAATGCAGAGGTAACTCTAAAGCACTGATCGGTAAAGACTCCCCACGTTCACCTGCAACAGCAGGGCAGTAATAAACGGTCTTACTGAAGGTATCAGGTCCTCATACCACTTCAGGGTGACGTCGATTTGTTCCATTAGACAAATCAAACTGAAGAACTTGGAACTGTAATTGAGAGAAGTACGGACATTTAGTCTGAAATCTCCACAATCTAACTATAATGCCGTGATGGGTGAAATTACAGCAGTTACGTAATGACGTGCCGGGCAGAGTTTTTAGTATTTACAACAGTGTGACGTGTGGCCTCCCTATGAACACCTGTCATTCCTAGCTGCCTCTGCTGCATGCTCTCAGGTCCTGGCAGGCAGGCACTGTGAATCACACTCACACCGAAAGCACGGTGTGGAGATGTGGATCCTCAACAGAGACCAGGACGCCCCCCGCTCTTATTTATTTATATATTCATTTATTTTTGGCATCAGGGATTAAACCAGAAGGTGCTTAATCATTGAGCCCTATCCCTGGCCCTTTGTATTTTAGGACAGGGTCTTGCTAAGGTGCCTAGAGCCTTGCTGCATTGCTGAGGCTGGCTTTGATCTTGCGATCCTCCTGCCTCAACCTCTTGAGCTGCTGGGACTACAGGTGTGTGCCACATCCGGCCACCCCAGCTCTTCTTTAAGTTTTACTCTGAGGCAATGTGGAAGTTGTCTAGGGTGGCCTCAACTTCCTGCCTAGGCCTCCTGAGCAGCTGGATTATAGGCATTTGCCACACCTGGCTCAAATTCATGTTTTCATTTGCCTAAAAGCAAACTCAATAATGCAGGTTCTCTGGGCTTCAGCACCTTTATTTACTTATTTTTAGTATTTTCTTAGTTGTACACGGACCTTTATTTAAATTATCTTATATGTAGTGCTGAGAATCAAACCTAGTGCCTCATATATGCTCAGCAAGTGCTCTGCCACTGAGCCACAACCCCAGCCCTACTGTCTTGAAATTTAAATAAAAGCAAGGGATTGGGAGAAAATCTTTAGGAAATTCCCATTGCAACAATTTAAAAAAATATAGAAGGCATAAAGGGAAAAGATAATGGATTTTTAAGTGTTACAAAGAAAATAAAATCTCAAGCACACACTCAACTTCCAAATCTGGCAATTCAGCCACTGCTTTAATTTCTAAATGCACAATTAACATGACCTACTAAGTAAGAGACGTGCTGCCTAAACCAGACGTGAGATACGGAGGGCCAAGAACTTCCCACTTGCAGATCCTACTAATTAAAAGAAAGGACACATTTCCCGCACTTACTAATAGAAATTACGATGAAGATCAGGTCCAATAAATTTCCGGTTGTCTCCCGTATTTAAAAGGCCATGTATTTCATATGCAAGTTCTAGATCCTTGAGAGATGAGCACTGAAAATTTGTAAGTACTATTATTGACATTTTATAAGGCAAACAGTGGCTCAGAAAGAAAAGTATAGTTCTCTTTGGAAACGTTTATACCAATTCAAGTAAGTTACACTAAATTGGGAGAAAAATAAATCCCAAGTTTTGTGCATATTATTCAAAATCATCCTAATTCAGCAATTTACCTTAAGAAATAAATCCTACAAGACACATGGAACACTTGGTCCAACACCATTGTACTTGCAAACCCCACATGAAACAACCCAAAGCCACCCAGAGGAGGTGACAGCTCTTCCTCCTGCAAAACATGCTGTGAGCATGAGCACGGCTGGGGACAGGGCCTGAGTGTCCACCCACTTGAGCACCCAGAGGAAAAGCCAGAACAGACAGTGAACAGAAGCACGAGTGTCCTAGGAAGCAGACTGCACTCGGCTTGTCCTAAAGCCACATGGAATGTTTCCTGATTACCACGACAAACTGAGAAACCAAAACGAAAATCAATTTTTACCAATTTAAAAGTTAACCAAGAGGCAAATATGAAATATTCCAAAAGCTTATGTGAGCAGAGGCACCATGTGACTTCCAGGATAGACTTTGGAGAAAGAAGAAAAGAGAAGCAGAGCCAGGGCGAACAGCATCTGGAAGCTGAGGAGCAGGGAGAGCCCTGCGCTCTCTAGCAAGGAAGCCAGGATAGAAGTGGAGGCGAGCCAGGCTGTACTCACGACTCTCATGGCCGACTGGAAGAACATGTCTGAAAACCAGAGTTCACAGGAGCTTGGTTACAAGGAGTAACACGTATTTTCAAATTGGTAACACCAATAAAACTCCTGACAACTAAGTAGGCTGTGTGCCAGGTAAAGCTGACGGGGGGAGAGAAAAACCAAGGATGGGCGGTCCACAGCCAGGCCCTGTCAGAATCATCACCTGAACGTTACCACGTGAACCTAGCCCGTCACAGGCCGACTGGCATGGAGGACTGTCTGTCTCCAGAAGGGGAAAACCCAGCAATTTCTTTTTCTTTTTCTTTTTGGTACCAGGGATTGCACTCAGGGGCACTCGACCACTGAGCCACATCCCAGCCCTATTTTGGGTTTTATGTAGAGACAGGGTCTCACTGAGTTGCTTAGCGCCTCACCGCTGCTGAGGCTGGCTTTGAACTCGCGATCCTCCTATCTCAGCCTCCCTAAGTGCTAGGATGACAGGCGTTGCACCACTGTGCCCAGCTCCAGCATTTCTATACATACTGTCATCAAGGTCCCTCGGAGAGAACGTCTTTCCTGCTAATTCATTCATTATGTCATAGATGATGAGGGACGGTGCTTTTGCAGAGGTTCCTACAGAACAAGAAAGCAAAGGGGGTTATCGAGTCCACTTCCTACACCACCACCAAGCTCACAGCAGCTTGTAGGAAAGGGCTGCCTCCCTCCTGCACTGAGTCTTGGGCTGCGCCAGACACAATGCCTGCTATAGGAACCGCTGCCCCTGCAGAGCACAGTGCTCCCAAGATCCGAGCCAGCCTCTGCCCACCAGGTACAGCCACAACCTTTGGCTTTCTGTCTAGGCCTCTTCACAAGCAGGTCGAATATGCCTTAGAGGGAGCAAACCTCTGTGCATAACGCGCCCCTCACCAAACCAATGCCCTTAGAAAAGGTCACTGCAGAAGTAACAGATGGGGCAGTTCTTAAATCACACTAGCTCAAAAAATTCACCTGCAGGGGCTGGGATTGTGGCACAGTGGTAGCGTGCTCGCCTAGCATGTGTGAGGCACTGGGTTCGATCCTCAGCACCACATAAAAATAAAATAAAGATATTCTGTCCACCCACAACTAAAAATAAATAAATATTTAAAAAAAAAATTCACCTGCAGTGTTTCTGGTCAGATATTTCTCTACCTTCCCCACCTCTCCATCCCTAAGTAAAACACCTGTAGTAAGTGCAGCAGTACCTTGCTAGGATTCCTGAGGTTTGTAGCTAGCTGCTAACATTTCTTTCAGTTACACAGTATTCCATTCTGTGTATATTTCTTCTGACTCCAGACTCTCTCCCTTAGGAATCACCACTGCAGAAAGCCTCCTGATGCACGAAAGACAAACCAATCCCACCGCCACCGCCACAGCCATCACTCAGGAAACAAATACCATGGACTCAGGTTAACAATCAGACCAAGCCATCCGGGATGGTACAGAGAAGAGAAACAGACTCTGGGCTCAGAACACTGGCTGCACTACGGTCTCATTATGGTCGAGCAGAATTCTAGGGGACACAATTATCATGGAAGCTTGTTCAACTGTCACGAAGATAAAGCCAGTTGCCTGTTTTTACTTTTTTATTTTTGGTTGTAGATGGAAAAAATACCTTTATTTTACTTATTTCATGTGTGCTGATGATTGAACCCAGGGCCTCACATATGCTAGGCAAGTGCTCCACCACTGAGCCCCAGCCCCATGTTTGTTTTTATTCTTTTTTTTTTAATATTTATTTTTTAGTTGTAGGTGGACACAATACCTTTATTTTATTTTTATGTGGTGCTGAGGATCGAACCCAGTGCCTCCCGTGTGCTAGGCGAGCACGCTGCCACCACGCCATAACCTTAGCCCCTTTGTTTTTATTCTTAAAGACAAAAACCCCTTGCCTAGGGTTGAGGATGTACACTCTGCAAATCAGCTCTCCAAAGCAGAGACTCAGGTTCCTTTCTGCTGTCTCATAAGGACTACCCCACAGGAAGGAATGACTTAAGCTGTCACTTCTGAACTCAAGGTTTTCTCAGGCTGGGAACAAGGTAGTAAGAACCTAAAGATTCCTCAGTGACTGCGATGTGTCTTCCAAGCACGGGACAAGACACTGTCACCACCCTTGTGCTGTCCCTTTCGACAGGGCTGGTAACTGTAATTCAAAACTGCCATCACAGAGCACAGCTCCCACAGGAACTGACCTAACACGGGACAGACAGAGCCTCGAGGGCCTCCCAACGGCTTCAAACACAACCACTGAAAAGGCAGCCATGAGCTACACATGGCTGCTGAACCCTATGTCACAAAATTTTTTCGTTTTCCTTTATTTTAATTAACTAGCCACATGTGAGTACTGACTCTTGCATTGGACACAGAGCTCTAGACACCAAAAGGAATTCCAAACTGAAACAGCCTCTGTCCATCCCTCTATGTTCCAACAACACTAGTCCGTTACATGCCTACTCCTCCAGCTCGGGGCCCACATCACAGACCACAAAGTCACCACCCTCAAGAGGAACTGCTCGCTCAGGCTACAGATGTTAGTTGGTGAACTCTCTAATCTCACTTCAAGTGCACAGAAGGTAATTTGCAACAACTCATCGCACAAATTCAGAGAGCTGATCAATCTTCTATGCAAATTAAAATAAGATCACTACACATACCTCGTTGATAGAACACCTGAATGATGTGGTGGTATGTTGCAAGCGAGGGTTCTCAAATTACCATGCGGACAGAAAAAAAATAGGAAATAATGTAAATACACAGCCTCCCGGCCACCCTGGACACACCACGCCCGCAGCCCCCCCATCCACCTTGGGCACACAGCACCTCATCCTACGAAAACATCCACCATGCAATTTAAAACTGACTGAAAGTGCTCGACTAACCTCAGAATCGAGGACAGTACCTCCAACACCAAAACAACATTGTGATTTGCTATGAAGGTCACGAAGATGAAGGTTTGTCCTTGGGGATCCATGAAGAACTCGTCCAGAACCCCCCTCCAGCACCCAGACCCTCAGAGTCTCAAAGGCCTCCTAATCCAGGGCTCTGAAGGGTCCATTGCACACGCAACTGTGTGTGCCCCAGGGTGGAGAGGCAGCCTGCCCAGGAATGTGCTCGTCCCTGGCCTGCAGGGAGGATTACAGAACACACCTCACCTATTCCCAAGGCGTTCATCTCACGCAGGGTCTGCAAGGCAGGCGCCCTTCCGAGGGCATAGAACCTCTGGAGGCTTTTCAGAATGGTGTTAAAAGTCTGCAGGTTTGGTGTGACTTTCTGTGCGGCCATATGCCTCAGCAGGTCCTAGGTGAGTCAGAGGCAAGGAGGAGTTTTTAATGCCTGGGGGGATAACTTGCCAATGAACTTCATACAAATGAAGTGAATGAACTTCATATAAAAGGAGAGAAAAACGCAGCTTTCCGGCTACGTCTGAAGCAGCTCAATAACTATGTGCAACTTAATCGGCCCGACAGAACTTCCCGACAGACACGCAGCACTGTGCAACAAGGCCACACGCAACAGAAACGGTGATGTGAGACAGGGCCCAGGCTGCCTGAGCGCCTGTGCTGCATGCAGAACCTCGGGAAGGCAGGGCACAGATGAGCCAGCGCTCCTCACCAGCATGTGATCCCACTTCTCCTCAAACTTCTCATTGGCCACTAGTGCTTGGGCCTTGATCAGGGCGTTGAAGGCGTGGACGTCAGCTGCAGAAGACAGCAAGGTCAACAAACCCGGGCTGAGACGTTCCCCTGATCAGTCCAGCGGAGACAAGCAGTCTCTGGTACCCGTCCCTTGGCTCATCACTACATGTCCACGCAACTGGACTTCTGCTCCCATTACCACAGCCAGAGGAAGGCAAAACGCAGGCCATGACTGAGGCAAGACCCAGTGACTTCACACAGGCTCCGGGGAGAAGAGAGGCAGGAAGGGTCGTCCAGCTCACCTCGGAGTCTGTTGTTGAGCAACTCGGAATACAAGTCTAAGGCCTGTGCGTATGCTCCGTGCTGACGGTCAAGGGAGAGAGAACAGCGGTCAGCTCCACTCGTAACAGACGCCTGCGCACCTATGGTTCTACGGTGGGACCATAGCAGGCAGCACCACTGACCACCCCCGTCCCCCAGGCTCACACTCAGCAGTGGCCTTCCCCCAGGGCCCAGGCTCTGCCTGGACACAGAGTCGTCAAGTCTGAGGGTGAGTGAGGAGCGCACCCCCACGTCCAGGGAGCAGAAGCAGGAAGCTACTAAAACACCCCACGATGCAGAGGACAGCCCCCGCGACAGACAACCAGACCCAAAATGTTAGCACAGGTTGAGCACTCAGTCTGGAATCTGGAAGGCTGCAACCCCAAGACCTTCTGAGCACTTATAGTGCTGCAAGGGGAAAACCCCACACTTGACCTCATGTGACATGTCGCAGACCAAATAGGCACAAAAAAAATACTACATGAAATGACCTCATGCTATGTGCATGGAGTGCACGTGAAACACGGATGGCCTTCATGCTCACACCTGGTCCCATTCTCGAGACAGTCACTGTATACACATGCAAATACTCCAAATCCTAAAACTCTTCTGAGACACTCACTTCTAGTCCCAAGCATTCTGCATAGGGAGGGACACCTGGAGTGCTGAGGATGAGAAACCCAACTCAGTGGACTGTAAGGAGGAACAAAATAGAACAAGGTACCTTCACCATTCCTCGGATCATGGTGCAGTAGGAATGTGCGCTCTTCTCTGGCATCAGAGCGAAGATTCTCTCAGCATTGTTTTTGGCCCTAGATACAGGAGAACAAAGTGAGCCAGAGACGCAGGGCCATGCACAGCTGCCAGCAGGCCCCGAGGGCTCACAACCCCCAGGCGCTGCACGCTGAGTTCTAAATGATCCCAGCACCCTCAGCAGGAGACACGGCGCCCCAGTCTTGAACATGGGGAAACCAAGGCTCAAGGACCTTCCGTTCTGTTGCTTAGACCCCTCTACTCAGTTTGTGTCAATTCTCAAACGTAGTGAGGTGTTCCACACCTTATCCTCAGAACTGTGAACACATCTACTTGGTCAGGAGTCTTAATTTGGCACCATATTCTAGCATCTGCAGTTTTGGTGAATAAAAGCTTCCAATCTTTCAGAATTAGGGGTACTTATGCCAAGGCAAGACTGCTGATGAGACCATGACAGGAACCAAACCACGTGACAAGTCACACTGAGTTAGACGGGAAACCAAAACAACAGGCACTGCCCTGCACAGTCTGTGGTGCAGGCCGCAGGTGACACCCTCAGGAGAGGAGGTCTGCATCACATGCACACCACTCAACCTCCCTGCACAAGGAACGCCAAGTCCGTCTTACAGCAGCAGGTCGCCTCCTCCAGGGGGTGCTGGGGCATTCACCCACCCTGAGGAGCCCTAACACAACATGCAGACTCTGTAACTTACTTCCAAGTGACTCCAACCTGCTGACCGGCTTTCACACTGGACCTTTTGTTACTTTCCTCAGTGGCCTGCTCCTGGAATGAAGCATTAAAAGAATTAAGAGGTAAGACAACAGAAAGCAACCCCCAGTCACACCACTTAAAAGGCAACAGGAACTCGGGAAAAAGAAGGAAAAACAGATCCAGAAGGACACAAGAGAAACCCAGCAAAATGCTTATGCCAGACAGATCATTAGCAGATCCACAGAGGAAAAGCGAGTTTGGGCTCTTAAAGAACATGATGCTTAGCTGGGCGCGGTGATGCATGCCTGTACTCTCAGCCTCCCAGCACTTTGGGAGGCTGAGACAGGAGGATTGTGAGTTCAACGCCAGCCTCAGCAAAGGTGAGGCGCTAAGCAACTCAGTGAGACCCTGTCTCTACATAAAACACAGAAAAGGGCTGGGGATGTGGCTCAGAGGTCGAGTGCCCCTGAGTTCAATCCCTGGTACCAAAAAAAAAGAAAAAGAAAAGTACTGCTTGCGATCAGGGCACAAGCTGGGGCAGACACGGACCCAAATCTTGCCCTATCTGCGAGCCAGGCTGTAGGACGAGCCAGGCTGGGGGCCTGCCTGGCACCACACCGTCCAGTACCACCTGGGCTGGAAGGAAGACAACAGAAAGGAAAGGCAGACTTGAACCCACCATCATGTACTTCAAGAACATGGTTATGCTAACGAGTAACCCACGCCTACTGCAGAAAACTCGGAAGAGAGAACACTAGCCCATCCATCACCCAGAGCGAAACACTTTCACAAAGACACATAGGTTGAATATCCCTTTATCCAAAATCCCTGGGACCAAAAGTCCTTAAGATTTAATATCTTTTGCATTTGAAATATGTGCATGTACACAAGATAGCTTGGGAATGGCATCAAGTCTAAACACGAAGTTCATTTGTGTTTCTCACACACCTAGATGCTTACCATGAAAGTAATTCTATGTAATATTTATTTCTAGTGCCTGAGTTCTGACTCTAAGTAGTCCCTTGTGGAATCTTCCACTAGGGGCATTCAGAAAATTCAGATTTGGAGCATTTGGCTTCAAAAACTTGGATTAGGGATTGCAGGCTAGGGACAGTGCACACTGCCATACACACGCCCCACTTAGTGAGTCTTTCCACACTCAGATCTTCATGTGGTCTCAAGGGTGACTCAACAGCCACCAGAGTTCACCACACACTAGTGGACGTCTGGGTTATGTGTAATACCTTAGCAGTTGCAGGTATAAAAACCACAACAAGAACAAGGTCCTCCTTGCTTTTGCTTACTTGATATAAAGGGCTCCTTAGAATTGACTCTAGAAGAGAAACTTGTGGGCTGAGAGGGGCTGTGCGCAAATCCACCCACAGGCAGCCTTCCACCCAGGCCCGACACCCTTCTCCCTGCTCTTCCATACACTTGTGTTTGAGGGCACCAGAGCCATCGTGTCCTTCCCCGACCACTAGACATCATGTTGTCACCGTAACTGACAAAAGGGCCACAGTCCACATTCCTGGTCAGAGCTTCACCTGACTATGTGGTAGATGAACACAAAATATTTCACACAAGGGGACTAGAGTTAAAGTGACCACATGCCCCGCGCCCTCGCCATACTGGGAACTGAACCCAGGGTCTTACACGTGCTAGGCATAGTGCACCACCACTGAGCTACCGCAGCCCCTTTACTCTGCTTCGAGACAGTGCTTGCTAAGTTGCTGAGTCTGGCCTTGAATTGTGATCCTCCTGCCTCAATCTCTCAAGCAGCTGGAATTCCAGGTGTGCCCCACAGCACTCAGCTCTCCTTCCACTTTCTATCAAGGCCATTTTAGGACAGATACCAAACCCTGCCGTGCCCAGTACAGATCTCTTACTACTGCACTGCCATGCGGCACAAGAACCTGTCCAATTTTGAGAAGGTATTACTTCCAAATAAACTTTAAAAAGAAAAAATAAGAAATAAGGCCAAAAGCTATATTACCAATTCTTCTGACTTCTCAGTTTGTTGAAAATAAATATCAGCCGGAGGTTCTTGGTCACCATAGTAACACAATAAATCCAAGAGACTATTGGTTGTTTCAAGGGAGACAGCAGTTCCTGTGGGTAGGAGAATATAAAGGAAAGAAACCTTCATACACCCAAAACCTGAAACCTTCAAGATCAGAATTCTCTTTTTCTGTTACTGGTGCTTTCTTGGCTAGGTACTTAATATCATCTACCACCATACCAATTTTTGAATATGCATCAACTCAAAACACCTAGATTGATAAGACTACAACAAAACCCCAACTAACCTTGATATCTAACATAAGAGATTAAAATACAAGATGAAGGCTGAGCTTGAGCCCAGTTATGTTATGCATTCACATCCTTAAGAGAAACTATCTCATAATCCCAGCACTCTGGGAGGCTGAGACAGGAGGATTGGGAGTTCAAAGCCAGCCTCAGCAACAGCGAGGTGCTAAGCAACTCAGTGAGACCCTGTCTCTACATAAAACACAAAATAGGGCTGGGGATGTGGCTCAGTGGTCGAGTGCCCCTGAGTTCAATCCCCCATGCAAAAAAAGAGATAAGAGATAATTTTTACTAGTTAAAAAAAAAAAAAAAAAGCAACTCAAGCTTCTAACAAAGAACACTAAAAAATTATAAAATTGCCCACGAGGAAACTGAAAAATGCACAACAGTGGGGCAGGTATAGGCTAAGGAGCATCCTTCAGTCTCAGCATTGTGCAATGTGGATCGTGGAATGTGGCCTCTGCAGAGGCCTAGCAGACTGTTTGGTAAATATGAGGTGCTCGATAATGGAATCTTCTACAAGCCTTCCCTGATGTGTTGACTATTACCAAGTCATAGTTCTGACAAACTGTCTTTAAAAAATGTTCACTGAGTGTCTGCACACGCCCGTGCCAGTGTGGATGAAACTAGAAAAAGACAAGGCTTGTTACCAAGAATTTCAATCTCTCAGCAGGCACTACTCAAGAAATTATCATCTGCTGCACATCTGCTGCTCAGCAGGCTATATACTAAAACTCTTGGACATAGCATTATGCAAATGTTTCTTTTTTTTCCCTTTTTTTTGGTACTGGGGATTGAACTCAGGGGCACTCGACCACTGAGCCACATCCCCAGCCCTATTTTGTGTTTTATGTAGAGACAGGGTCTCACTGAGTTGCTTAGCATCTCGCCATTGCTGAGGCTGGCTTTGAACTCGCGACCTCAGCCTTTCAAAGTGCTGGGATTACAGGCGTGCGCCACCGCACCTGGCTCCAAATGTTTCTTGCGTTCAAACGTGCACTGGCTGACTTCAGCCCATTTCCCATCACTTCCATGCTGAATCTCCAAACAGCACTTTAGATTGCAAAAGCGTAACTAATGCCAGCCGGCTTGGATGCCCCGTGGACACTGTTGTGTCGGTCCTTCAGATCTAACTAAGAGGCACAGGATTGTAGACTTAGAGACTCCGAGGATATGAGGGACTTTTTCAAGGTCACGGAATAATTGTTAGAACTAGCACCAGTATCAACGTCCCTGACCCCAGCTAAATGCTCTTTCCTTTCCGATATTTGTGAACTGTATGTGGTCCTGCCTTCCAAACACACAGTACAGGAAAGCTGAATACAGCGTGTTCATACTTCAAGTTAAAGATAGACGCTAAGAAGAATGGCTGTATCTTTCTCCTCCAGCAACCAACAGGCCCAAATTCTACCTGCCTATCGTTTTTAAGTACAGCCAGAGTAGAATGTGAAACACTGTTAAACTATGAAGATGTGAACGACACAGCCACCAAGCAGAGGGCACAGAGAGCCTCCACCTTTCACTCAACCCTCGCTCGTGCCACTGTGACCTGAGTTCCCAGAGCAGCTTTAACCCAGCTGCCTCACCTGCTTGCAAGAGCTGATCAAACATGTCCACGGCCGCTTTCACTTTCTTGAGCTTGATCCGTTCCTTCAGGGCAGCTTCACTTACATCTTCGATCTGAGGTTCAAAGTACTCCGGCATTAAACACTGGGAAAACAAGATGGTGACCATTACCACAATAGGCGAACAGGACAGGCCAGCCACAGGGCGTCCACCAACACAGGGCAAAACCTCAGAGCCCCACTCGCTTTCCTGCACCAGATATCAGCCATCACCCTGACACGCACGCCTTACTCAGAAATCCAACTAAACACCACCAAGGACAGAAACAAAACCTCTCTTCCACTCCCAAAGACTACTCGCCACCACCTACCCTAAGATTTAAAACACCCTCACGTAACCGTTCCTGAAGACCCCTACTTCCAACTGAACTCAACTGCAAGCTAATTCACTACATTTTCCCTGCTAGATCCTCCCTCCTCCTTTAGGCCCAACCTTGGTTCAAGATGTCAGAGTACATCTAGTTTCCACAGGCAGAGCCTTCATCTTGGGTGCTGCTTTCTTCTAAACTTTCAATACCACCACGGTGCACTGGCTTGCCTCATTTACTAACTCAGGTTCTCCTGACTGGGTACTACTTTATGCCAGGTACTCAGGCAGGCTTCATAGGTACAGAGATGAAAGACAGATATTCTCTACTCCCAGTCTAAAGAAGAAAGCAGACACAGAAATCATGGCAGGGCTGAGGACGCAGCTCAGAGGTAGAGAGTGTGCACAAGGCCCTAGTTCAAGCCCAGCATTAGCAAAAAACAAACATCAACGGTACCGCCCACCATGTAGGCAGGGCACCCTTGGAAGGCTTCAAACAAGGAAGAAGGAGACGAACTGTCAGTGAGAGACAAAGAGGAAAGGGTAGGCCAACAAGTGATTATTCCATGGCTGCCACTGTCCTAGTTCAGGATTTTAACATTTCACCTACACAATCACACTGCTTCCTTATCTGTCACCCAGAGTCACAGCCCGAGGATGGGCAGGCTGTTTGGGTCTGAGCTGTGGGAAGCAGAGTGACGTGAGGAGAGGGATGGTTCAGACAAGATGCCTCTGCAGATCAGCTCTGCACCCCTGAACTCGGAGGGCAGGCGTGCTCCGGTCTTGCTCTGCACTGTCTGACGCCAAGCACGTAGCAGGCACTGCATGAACACTCACTGCATGGCACAGGACAGAGAGGCTGTAGGAAGCATGGCGTTCCAAGCACAGGGGTCTGGGCTGGCTGTGCAAGGGGCCACGTGGAGCGTGAGAGCTGCTGACGCAGAGAGTAGACAACAGAGAGCTAGTGACCCGAGTGCAGGACCCGAGACACCCAGGCCCAAGGAGCACAGAGAGCTAGGAGCAGCCAGAGGTGAAGGCCCAAGAGTGCGATGTCACAGAAGTCAGGGAGACAGCAGGATGAACAGGAAATGCACGCAAGAGGCACTGAACAGTGAGTAACGCTTTTCATTCAATGACTGAGGACAACCAGCTAACACCAGCCACCGAGGCTTGACCCAAGGTACATTTATATAGTGTTGTGTGAAAAAGGCAACTACCCTCCTCACCGGTATATGAGGTTCAGCTATGTCCTTCTGAAAATACGTGGGATATGAATTAATAATGAACTTTGCTGCATTCTCCCCGGACTTCTTTGCCAATAAAAATGAACGCTATATTAAAAAAAAGAAAGAAAGAAAAAGATTTAGAGACAAATTGACATTTGCATGTAATTTAGACTCAAGCAGGTTCAAAGCTATATTCTCAGCAAGAATCACCTCCCCGCGAAAAGAATGCAACACACAGAATCCCAATGAGGAAGCAACTCAATTGCAGCACCTCACATATCCAAAATTCTATCGGGGGGGACCTGACTCCAGGCCACACTTAGCATACATCTTGAAGTGTATAAAACAACACAGCCTCACCGAGTAGTATGCTCCTGTGTGAAGAAGCCCCAGTACTAAAAACCGAAAACTCTCTCCAGAGAAAAACAAACAAAATCTTTTTGATAAAAGTAGTGAAAGATTTATTTAGTCCACCAATTTATCAGCATCTAAAAACTTCTCAAAGCTTTCTACAACTGAATTATATATGTAATCTTATATATAAATCAGTAAGATAAAACACATTGCCAGAAAAGTTGCATCAAAACACTCACCGACTCCACAGAGGACGCTGGTATAAGGTACGGGTCATCTTGAAATGCGTAGGGAACAGCCGTGGGATCCTGAGGAAAAGACACAGGCACCCTCCCAGCTCCACTGTTAAGACCTGTCAGCAGGGCGCTGTGGCACACACCCATAATCCCAGGGACCCAGGAGGCTGAGGCAGGAGGGCTGCACGTTCCAGGCCAGTCTGGGCAACTGAGAGCGAGCCTCTTTCAAAAATTAAAAAGGGCTAGGAGTGTAGTTCAGTGGCAGAGCACCCCTGGGTTGGGGAGTGGGCTCTTAAGTGTCAGTGATCACAAATTCTGTACAGGAAGTTTGAATTAAATATATAAACACATGCAGGAACATGTATATCTACAGAGACAGAAGCCACACACATCAACACCTACACTGTTCCATCAGCTCTGTACGACTCGCCTACAATTATGCACACCTCAAAGCAAACAAGGGCTCAAACCCCAGGGCCACTTGTTAAGATAGGAGTCCATCGTCACTGGACCACTGCTGTTACAAACTCCAGAGGAAGATCCTCTCCTTTACAGAGTTCTGCCACCCATCATGTGGAACAGCGTGGTCACTGTCCACCTAGGCTGAACTCCACCCTTACGTTCCTCTTCCACATGCAGGAAGCACCGGCCTGGCTGGGTGCGAGCAACAGTGGTCTATCTGTCGGTCACCTGAGGCTCTGTACTTCTCAAAGCTGCCGCGGGGCCCTGAGAAAAGTCCCCCCTCCAGCAGTAAGGTCCCTACTTAGAAATGATGCAGTTTCCCCTCCTGATCTCCTCCACTGATCCTACTTGGGCCTTATGGGGCTTCACTCACAGTGAAAGCTCCACCTGTGTCCTCGTCTCTCCTAGCTGTGCCCCTGGTGCCTGGTCTCACTGACTTAAGAGTCTTCTGGCCAGAGCTTCCCTGGGGCTCTGCGGGGAAAGCGGCTCCCCAGGGCCTGGAGGCAGGTTTCTTTTTCTTCCTTTCTGAAGCCACTCTGAAAGTCCCGCCCCTAGGAGAGGCTCATTTCATTTGGTTCTGCTACTCACTGCCAAGCTGCAGCCTCGGGACAGGGGCACGAATTCTCAAAGCTGGCACGTGGAACACAGCTATGGTGACCAAACTGCCATCCCCCAGGGACAGGCATTTCATCAAGCTCTACCAGTGATTAAACCTCTGGTGTGGGGCTGGAAGTACAGTTCAGCAGTACACTTGCCTAGCAAGCACTAGGCCCTGTGTTCAAGCTTCAGCCCCTTAAAAATAATCCCTGGTGTGATGTAAAAACACGACAGAGACAAAGGACACAGAGCTGAGTCAAGATTTTAACACAGTAAATGACCTGGCCAATCACTCTAGTAGCCTTAAGTTTTCCCACTTTTCAAATGAAGGGATTGGATTAATTTTAAATAAACTTTGTGAATTTGCAATAGTTTAATTCTGAATGATGAACATTAAATGTGTTACCAGCCATGCTAAAACCTAGAAATCCTACTTACCCTGTTCACCGTGGATGCAAGTGCCTGAAGAACGGCCACCTTATCCCTAGGGAAAGGATCACAGATCAAGCCTGGTCAGGCTCCTGACACAGTGAACCGGATGCACACAATACCCACTGGATTTTCCGTCCGTTTTGAACTCCCGGCAGTCCTTACCTAGCCCTCACATCAGCACCATTCACCTGCCAAGTTAGCACTCTTCCTGACACCCTGAACAGATGCAGTGAAAACCCACAGGGACCACCTGTTTTGAAAGGCTGGTTTTAGAAGTCAGCACTTCGAAAAGTAATCTAGGGTTACAAGTCAAGCTGAAGTGCCTGGTGTCACCTTGTGACCTCACCCGCCATGAGGCTGGTACAATCCTAGGATTTTCACAGGTACTTTTACACACACATATATTCATAAAAGAAAAATCATGTCACTCTGCAAATGTTACGAATGTACTATTCATGAGACACCAGATCTACTTAATTCCTTTAAACGTTACATCACGTGATGCCCATTTTTACCATTCTTCTTCATCGATGGCCATGGAGGTTGTCCCCATTTGCTACTATTCCCAACTCATGGGGCATTTTCTCATTCATGTCTCTGGGCATGTATGCAAGTATACCTCCTGAGCAGCCAATCATGTACACATTTTAAAATTCTTACTCACAAAAATTTCCCTCCAGTCATTCCACTTTATTGGCCCATCAATAAGTATATCCAGCTCTCACTGCCCTGCACCCTTTCCTTGCTAATCCAGTGGGTTTTAATTTACATTTCTTGACTGAGTCCACTTGCCTATGCATTGATCACGATTGGCTCCCACTCTCCCTAAGATAAGTGCACGTTTCTGATTAACCGGTTCAGAACACTATCCTTACCATGTAACATTAATATACAAAAACTCATCATTACTCTCGACAGTTTATCAAAGGCTTCTTCAGCACCTGTGTGATCTGGGAAATAAGAGCCTTAAAATGCTTCATCTCTAAAATCAGGCAACAGGAGCTGGGATTATGGTGCAGTGGTAGCGTGCTCGCCTAGCACGCGGGAGGCACTGGGTTCGATCCTCAGCACCACATAAAAATAAAATGAAGATATTGTGTCCACCTACAACTAAAAAATAAATATTTTAAAAAAATAAAAATAAAAAAATAAAATCAGGCAACAGGAACTTCTAGTCCTTCAGAAACCCTCCAGGTCTAAAAGCATGGAGTCCTGACCTGGAAGTCAGAGGCTCTAGCAAGGATGGAAGCACTTTCGGTAAAGTGACAGATAGTATAGATTTGGGGCTTTGGGGGCCAAAGGGTACTGTCTAAACTACTCAGCTCTGCCAGTGTGGCATAAAAGCAGCCAGACAATATGTAAACAAGTGAGGCTGTGCTGCCCAAAAAATGTCAAACTTGAATCTCATGTCATTTTTATGTGTCACTCTGTCTTTTGATCTTCCCAACTATATGAAAACATAAAAATCACTGTCAACTTGGACCACCCAAAACCCAGCCTTAGTTTGCTGACCAGTGCTCTGCACTAGCTTCCTCACTGCCCTGCTGCAACGGCACCCTCTCCCCAGGCCAGCCTGGACTCCCACCACTAGGTGCACCACAATTGTGCCCCCTGCCTTGCTGGGCTCTGGATCTGTGGGTCACATACTTTGATTCATAAGAACTATTTGCAGGAATATGCATTTTTAGCAAAATCCCCTGGTGACCCTGACGCCAATAAGATAATCCCACCTGTCTGAAGACATTGCTAAACGTCTGCACTGTCAACAGAAATCAATGCAATGAGCGCAACGTGACTACTCTGGATATCACGTCTCATGTTCCCTCTGGCTATGGGTACCTGGTCACACACTGACAGGACTACAGGGTTCAAAATGTGCAGGTGGCTCAACGAGGTTTCAGCATGTCCTCCAAAAGCTCCCCCTTGTGTACTTCCCACAGTCCGTTCCTCAGGGGTGGAGGTGAAGAGGGTAAAGTGCTCTGGACTTTAATGCCACCAGGGGACTGTCTCCTTCATGGATAACTACATTCCTTCTCTTGGCTCTGCTTCTCAGGCCAGGGAGACAGAAGTGAACCCGAGTGTATCAGTATAATGAAATACTACACAGCCACTAGAAATTATAAGCAGAGTATAAAAATACATCTAACAGTTCAATTCTGAAGTCAATGTATATACAGTTTATGTAAAAAATTAAAACAGTCACACTGCAACACTTGGAACAGCTACCATCTATCAGGATCTCTGGGACAGGCACTGCTGGCAACGCTCCTTTCATCCTCAGGTCGGCACTGTCAGGAAGACTGAGCAACATGCCCCCAGCAGTCAACTGTCAGTGACTCTGCTTCCTTTGCGCACGTTAGCGTTATTATTCATTTTTCCTTTGACCATGATCATTAGTTACTTTTGTAATTTAACAAAGCCTTCCTTTAAAAAAATGAACTTGAGTCTTTAAATTACAGTCAGAATTCTAAGACCTGGCTTTTTCAGGGGGCTTTAAGTGTATTCAACAAAATCATAACAAGCAGTTTTGTGAAGTTTTAGTTCTTACACATTCAATATCTGGTGTGTAAATGAGACAAGACATTTTGTTTAAGGATCTACCCAGTGAATAAAAGAGCTAACTTTTGTCTGGTTTCCCAATCATGTGAGAGAGAACTCACTTAAAAAAAGAAATTCCTCTAATATTGATACTCATGATTAACCATTCATGGTTAATACTAGCCAGACAGTTCAGAAGGTCTTTGACTTCTTAAGTAAACCCCATTCTTCATACTCTCCACCCATCTTCCTTTCTGTAAACTCCCAGTTCTCTCCCCTCTGGCTGCTCCCTCTCAGAATACTCTCCCACAGCGCATCATGCCACCAACCCCTGAACTAACCTTAAGTTCCACTCACACTAAGCACTCCATCACTTACGGAATGAATACCAATTGAACACTTACCAAGTTTTCTTCTTTGGAATGACTACTTCTTCAATTCCTTAATGAGAAAAAGAAAAAAATGAATCAGTTCCCCAATATAATAACTATAAAGGAATACAACATGTTGATTAAAAATTGGAATTATTTCAATAGTTTTCTTAAATATACCTGTTACATCAGTTCCTTCAAACTTTTGGAGGGCTGTACTCCCAGAATAAAACCTGCAAAAAATAAAAACCTGAAAGCTAATGCTCGTCAATTAATCAGCTTACCCCTACTTATGTGCATTCTGAGCCCAAATTTTCCAGTTACCATGGATTCCATAGACTGGATAATTCAACGTATAGGTCAATGTATACCAAGAAGACATAGCCTAATCAGCATGTGGCACTATTACTAGAGAATGGGTACAAGACACAGACACAAGATAGTCAAGATTTTTTGAACCAGGAAATTTCACCACAAAAAAAATTAGGAAAAAAAGAGGAAATTTTTACTAGCACTGAACAATTTAAGCAGCTGGTTTGAAATACAAAGGACTTTAACTCTGGAGACTGAGAATACTTTGGATGAAGAGGAACAATTTAGTGAACTTGTCCTGATAATAAAGCCCTATCTCTTTGTAGCAATTAGGGCAAAGTTAAGATCACCAGGAGCTTATACTTCACTTTCTTCAACAACCAGGTACAAACCAAAATATATGAGGCCTAATTTACACTAGGAACGGCTGATGTTGTCCCAGAGGCTCAAAAATTGTTCTTTACCTCAAACACAGAATCACTGGCACATGATTCAATTTTCTAATGTCTCATTCATGGACAGCTCTATTTGTACCTTATTAACATACTAAAAAAATAGCCAACAGCATACAGATAATATGCACAGTTGACATTATTTTATGTTTGTTGTTTGTTTGTTTTTTGTTGCAGTATTGGGGATTGAACTCAGGGGCTCTCTACAACAGAGCTACTACCACAATCCTTTGAATTTTTTTTAAATTTTGAGAAAGCTGGGTTCAAGTTGCCCATGCTGGTCTCAAAACCACGATCCCCCCCAGCCTCAGCGTTGTGTGTAGCAGGCTTGTGCCACCTGGCCCAACTTTGTGTATTCCCTTCTTAAATAGCATATCAGATAATTAAGCTGCGATAACATCAAACAAATACTTCCTCTTTTAGTGTCTGTCTCGGGCATCATTTTAAAATAATCCCTCTCTATACTAAGGGTGTTTTGGAAAAGGATCCGATTCTTTCAAACCCCGCTGTTTCTCAACAAGAGATCACTACTGTCTTGACCATCAATGCTGAGGGTAGGTGCTGCTGTCGGGCAAAGAAAATGGGCAGAACAACGTCGCCGCGGCACCATCAGGAAGACAAGCGCTAGGATTCGACTGCACAAAGGTCCTGCCACAGCAGCCGAAGCGACTTCTCCTTTGCAGAGGTGACGGAGGGAAAGGGCATCCACAGCACGCACGGCAAGTCACACGGCTCATTCACTCCTCGGGATCTTTTCCCATGGCTCCAATTAGCTACCGTCCACACAGGGGAAAACCTGTGCCGTCCAACCCGGGAGGAAGCGAACGCCCCCTCTCAGTCGGGCTCGCCCTGGGCGGTGCGGCCCGCGGTCCGGGTTCGGGCCCAGCAGCAGCAACCGGGCGCAGCACTCAGGGTCTCTCGCGGGTCCTCGCCCGCTCCCGGACCCCAACAGCACGGGCCAGGCCTCCGGTGCTTTCCCGCGTCACGAAACCCGGGCAATTCCCTCGGCCCCAAGCCCCACGGCGTGAGCACAGCACGCGCGGTCCCCGCCGGCCGCTCCTCACCGGGGGTCCTCCCGAGCGGCTGCACTGCAGGGGCGGCGGCCGCCCCACGGGTCACCCCACGCGGTCGTCCGCTCCCGCAGGCCCAGCACCGCGCACGTTCGCCCAGCGCCCACCGCAGCCCCGCCGAGGAGCGCGCCCCCGAGCCCGCGCATGCGCTCGCCGTCCGCGCGGGCCAGCCGGATCCAGGCCTCCCTCGTGGATGCCCCGCAATCCTCTCACCTGCAGCCGCGGACCGGCTCACACACGCCCACCCGTCCGCCCCGCAGAGGCAGACGAAGGGCGCCGCCGATCCCCAGCCTGCGCGCAGAGGACGCCGCTGCGGCCGCCGCCATCCCACCGCTTCGCAGAGCGTGCCGGGAAAGCGCGACCTCGACCGGGCCGCGGAGGCAGGAGGCGCCACGGGGAAGGGGGGCGCGTGCGTGCGCTGCTGGGAGGCCCGCCACAGAGCGGAGTCGGTGCGCCTCCCTGGCCTCCGAGGCATTTTTTTAAAGTGCTGCCTCAACGTCTCGCGTCTCTTGGGCTGTTTTCAAGGTAAAAGAGGGAGTCGGAGTCCGAAAGTACTCTGCCCGTCCCCCCCGCCGCGGGAGTGGTGTCGTCCGCGCAGCCGCTCCGGAGGCCGCGCCCGCGCATGCGCAGCGAGAACCGCATGGTGGCTGTGGACCGGTTCCCGGAGCGGGTCCGCGGAGGTCGCGTTGCGCTGGCGAGGATGTCGGGCCCTAGGCACACGCCCTGGCGGCGGCTGCAGGGCGTTTCCTTCGGGATGTATTCGGCCGAGGAGCTCAGGTAGGCGGGCGGGCGGGCGGCCGCGGGCCCTGTGCGCCCCGTGCGCCCCTGTCCGTCTCGGGACGCCGCCGCAGTCTCGGCCACCCGCGGGCGCTTCCTTCTCTCCTTGGGGACCGGTTCCCCCACGCGGACGCGTCCCGAGCGTCCACGCTGCGCGCGTCGCTCACCTAGGCCTGAGTCGATTGGAGAACGAGGTCTGCTCCTCTTCGCGCCTACATGCCGCTGTCCCTCGCGGTCCCCCTCCGGTCAGGTTTCTTCTCTTGTAAATACTGTTTGCACAGTGTCAGCGCCTTCACGACCGAAACTCACAGATTTAAATCTCCAGCCCAGATATCGCTTCCTACATTTCTATTTTCTCAACAAATACTTGCATTTCACAGAGATCTTAAACTCATACATCGAAATTCAACATGCATTCCCCACCCCAACTGAGAGGGGACCTTTCCAAAATGGTGTACCGAGTCCAGCGCAAAACTGGAAACAGGGAAGCAATTCTAGAGGACCTCTGTCGTGACGTCGGATTTACTTACTGAACCCTTGCAGTGTGTGACCTGCATATTTGTTATCTTTCTTTTCACCTTTTTTGCCTCTGCCTTAGATCAGACCCTGTCCTCATGTTTGAATTCTTTTTCTTCCACCTTCTCCTCTCTCCATTCTTATACCAATTCCTCCTTCACATTAACAGTCAGAATTTTTCTTTCAGAGTGTAAATGTAATCACACTACTGTTAGCCTTTAAACCCTCCAAAGGTTTTTTATTACCCTCAGATAAAAGTTACTTTCTTAGCATAGCCCACATAGACTCCTGTGATTAGGCCCATGCTGAGTTTTACCTACGGCATCATCCCTTTTCTAGCCCTCCTGAGCCTCTTGGATGCTGCAGAAACTCCTGTCACGTTCAACATCTGAGCCTTTCTTCAGGCTGTTTCCTCTGCGTGCAACATCCTTTTAACCAGAGGGATTCACTTCACTTTGTCCCTACCAAGCCTAAAGGCTCCATTTAGTGCCCTTGTTTTCTGAGAAATTTCTGTGTGCCCTGGTTACTTGTCAGGCATGTTTATATTTGGTTCTTCTCTCTAGCCTTGAGTTTCCTGTGTGTCTCCCTCCTTTCTTCTGTCCTCCAGTCTGGCTGAGTAAGTGGTTAAACTCCTGAGCTGTAGGTCCTGTCAGTAACAGTATGCTAGCCTCGAAATTCTAGTTCTGCCATCACCATAAATACATACAATTTCATCCAAAAGCAAAAATGTTTCAGGTTGCTTGAATTTTTCAAAAGATAATTGTGCAGGGGGATGGGGCTGTAGCTCAGTGGAAGAGCGCTTGCCTAGTGTGCATGAGACACTGGGTTCGATCCTCAGCACCACATATAAATAATAAATGAATAAAATAAAGATCCATCAACAACTAAAACAATATTTAAAAAAAAAGATAATTGTGCAGTTTTCAGAAAAGAGCATGAGCAAATTTATATCCATCACTAAGATCATAGACCTTTCTGGATCTGGAGTTGAATATAAAGCTACTGCAGCTGTTATATAATCGCTCCTCTTGTCCCTCTTCCTCTACTTGCTGGCAACCAGCATTTTGCCCTAGTAGCTTCCCATCTGAGTCTCATTCCTTTTTTATCCATAAGTCTGGCTGAATAAAAGGATAAACAAACTCTTGAGCTACAGGTATCATTGGTAGCAGTATGCTAGCCTAGAAATTCTAATTTTATCATGTTATATTCTAGCAGCTTTCTGTCAGAGCAGATGTCAAATCCTTAAAGTCACCTGGAAGGGTCATTCTGGTCTTCTGGTCCCTGACCTCGCCTCCCTTTCAGCCACCCTAACCTCCTGTCCCAGAACACCACAGGCGTGCACCCCTGTGAGCGTTTGCACTCTGCTGCTGCTTCTGTAAAGCCCTGTCTGCTCGGATCGCTGCGTTTGCCCCCTCATCTGCTTCAGGCCTTCACCCAGATATCTCTTTAGCGGGAGCTTTTCTTTTTTTTTTAATATGTGTATTTTTTAGTTGTAGATGGACACAATGCCTTTATTTATTTATTTTTATGTGGTGCCGAGGATCGAGCCCAGTGCCTCACACGTGCCAGGCAAGTGCTCACCACTGAGCCACAGCCCAGCCCCTAGTGGGAGCTTTTCTGGCCACTGGCCTCCTGCATTGTCTGTCTTTCCCTCCCTGCGTTATTTTTCTCTAGCATTTTGTTTCTCTCCTGCAGTGGAACAGAAGGCCGAGGCACGGGCGTTCTTGTGTGTCGGCCCAGCACTCGCATCTGTATCTGGCACACAGTGGGCACCCAGTGGATGCCTGCTGAGTGCGTGAGAGAAAGGGTAGGGGAGCTGTGCCCAGCGCTCGGTGACCTCAGTTCTCCTTGATTGCTTTTGTCCCCTAGGAAATTAAGCGTTAAGTCAATCACGAACCCTCGGTACCTGGACAGCCTGGGGAACCCATCAGCAAACGGCCTGTATGACTTAGCTTTGGGCCCTGCGGACTCCAAAGAGGTGTGTTCCACCTGCGTGCAAGACTTCAACAACTGCTCCGGGCACCTGGGCCACATCGAGCTGCCTCTCACAGTGTACAACCCACTCCTCTTCGACGTATGTGCTGCTCGGGACACGCGGGTGTCAGGGTTGTGTTCTGGCGGGGTTGGAAGGCCACTGGCCCCCACAGGTGGTGTGGGAGGAGCTTGTGTTCCATTGTGTTCCACTTGTGAGTTCAAGTGTTCTCTAGAAAGAGCACCTTGAGAAAACTGGAACACATGTCAGGTGTCCTTTTTATGAAATGCTTGGGACCGGAAGTGCTGTGGCTTTTGCTCTTGGATTTCTGGAACATTTGCATATACATGTTGAGACCTCCTGGGTAGGGAATCCAAGTCTAAACATGAAGCTCATTCATGTTTTATGTGCACC
Organism: Geosciurus inauris; assembly: GCA_004024805.1. Lineage (NCBI taxonomy): Eukaryota > Metazoa > Chordata > Mammalia > Rodentia > Sciuridae > Geosciurus > Geosciurus inauris. Next base: position 130,868 of record PVHX01002491.1, read on the forward strand.
TTACATGTACAACCTAAAGGTAATTGCATGAGGTATTTCTAAAGTGCCTGCATTTTAACTGTGACCTGTCACGTGAGGTCAGGTGTGGAATTTTCCCCTTCTGGTCTCATGTTGGTAATCAAAAAGTTTTGGATATTTGAGCATTTTGGGTTTGGGATTTTTTGATTAGGGGTGCTCAGTCTCTAACTTCATTTTATCTGTGGCCCTAAAGAAACAAATTTCAGTTTAATTCCAGTTGAGAAGAACCACTATGTGACTCTATTCACAAAGGAGGAAAATGTTCAGATTTACCCTCTGCAACTTTTGTTCCAGGGCATTTGTGCCTTTCAAAAACCTGGGTGGCTCCTCCTGGTAACCGGGAACTTGAGTGGAAGGGCCTCTAAGCCCCTCTGGTGAATCTGTAGGGTCTTGTTCAGTGGCAAGAGAAGCAAGGCCCCAGAAGCCCAAGAGTTAGATGAAAACAGACCTACTGTCTGGACCCTATTTGTGTTTAGCTCTTCACCTCAGCTAGCCCGGCCTCCAGGAGTGTTTTTTAAGCTACTGAGGTGGTGGCATATGTGGACGTGATTTGTCTGTTAGTTTGTTAAGAAAAGTTTTTGTTTAGCTAAGTAGTTGAGATAAAGTCAAAGTAATTTCCTGCCTCAGACCATACATCTTAATAAGTAAATTTCAAATTTAATGAGTTAAAACCTTAAAAAAAGGGAGGGGAATATCTAATTAGGATCAAAAAGGCCTTTCTACATATCTAGGCTGTTGTGGCATTCTTAAAAGGAGCAGAATCTCATGAGTACCCTGGAAATCCCATGAGCACTTCGTTTCTTTTTAATGTCTTGTATCTTTTTATCCCCTCTCTTCAGAAACTCTACCTGCTGCTCCGAGGCTCCTGTTTAAACTGCCACATGCTGACTTGTCCCCGGGCTGTGGTTTACCTCTTGGTCTGCCAGCTGAGAGTTCTGGAAGTTGGGGCCCTACAAGCAGTCCACGAGCTGGAGCAAATTCTGAACAGGGTAAGTGGGAAGCGGTGGTTGCGGGAATGCGGAAAGCCAAGGGGTGGGGACTGAGGTGTTTGTACAGTGTCCCTAATGGCTACGCTGCTCGTCACCGGAGTGTGTGATCTCTATAACTGGGTTCCAGGAGCTGGGCCTGAGAACCTGAGGCTGTGCACGTGGTCGAAGGAGTGTTGATGAGAACAGTAGTAAGAGGCCGTCTGTCCATTAGTGAACTGTCCCCTCCCTGGACCCAGGATCTTGTCAAGACTTAGGCAGTGCTTTTGGTCATTACAGCCCTTTGGTCTGTAGAACATTCTTTTTCACGACAGTGAGTCTTCTGAGGACTCCGGGCAGTTGTCCCGCAGAGTTTCTAACATTCTGGTTTGTCTGGTTACTCCTCGCAAGGGTCACTCTGGCAAGACGACAGTCGCCACGACCTGGGAGGCTTTAGCTGTGTTGGTTTAGGGGATGCATGGCATCCGGTTATTCCACTGTTGCTTGTGCTCAGTTTGGTTATTTCAGAAGGTGGGGATCCACATCTCCGTGTTGTGAAGAACGGAGTACCTTATTAAAATTTTCATTCTCTGCATTGGTATACCAAAATACCGTTAATTTTCATTTGAAGCAACCTGGTAAAATTGTTTCAATTTTAATACTTTTATCTGTAGCTACTTTTAGATTTTAAACACAGTCATGTCATCTGCAAAGTATGCTTTGTTTCTCTGGCGCACCTTGCTCTGGTGGCTGCGGGGGGGGGGTGGGAGAGGGAGACCATGTTGAAGTGGCAGTGGGCATCCTTGTCTCGTTTGTTGTCACAAAGAGAAGCTCTGGCCTTTCCTTCCCTGTCCTCCTGAGCACGTGAGTCCTGGAGACTCTAGGAGGGCAGAACACAGGGGCCCAGTGTGGAGGTGTGCGCCCCAGCCGGGGGAGGGGAGCATTCTGCGGGCATCTAGCACAAGGACTGGCCTGCAGAGCTGGAAGGGGTCCCTGCGTGTGCGGGCAGTCCTTCGAGGGATGAGAGCTCAGACAGGTGAGGGATGTTCGTTTGGAATAAAAGGTCATGTGATATAAGGCCAAGTCAGTGAGGAGGTACCTGTGTGGTGACCCCACATAGGGTAAGGAAGAGGCCTGCAGAGAGGTTGGACTGGCTGGATGTCAGGGGGTCCACACAGGAGCAGGTGATGGCAGCCAGGGGAGAGGGGTTATGCTCATGGAAGTGAGGACAGGGCTGGATTTCGCCCTATGGGAGGGAAGACCATTGAGACCGTGGGTCCTGTAGTGTTGAGATCAGATGGGTGCGAAGAGTGCGCGTGCGTGTGCCAGTGCCTGCATGTGGTCTGGCTCTAAGGCTTGGAGCGCGGTAGCGTGCACGCGGGCACTAGGGTTTGGAGCGTGGAAGCGTGCACGCGGGCACTAGGGTTTGGAGCGCGGTAGCGTGCACGCGGGCACTAGGGTTTGGAGCGCGGAAGCGTGCACGCGGGCACTAGGGTTTGGAGCGTGGAAGCGTGCACGCGGGCACTAGGGTTTGGAGCGCGGTAGCGTGCACGCGGGCACTAGGGTTTGGAGCGCGGAAGCGTGCACGCGGGCACTAGGGTTTGGAGCGTGGAAGCGTGCACACACACAGCACCACATTCCAAAGACCATTTCCTGCTGTAAGGGCCTCTGAAGAGGTGGCAGTCCTGAGGCTGGGACATCACTGTCAGAGAGCAAGGTCGAGCTCAGAGGGTGAAGGGAACCTGTCAGAGGACATAAAGGCACAAGGTGGCTGAATCTGGGGACAATTCCCATATCTGAAAAGTGACAACAGCAAACGGTTTTCACACACTGAGTGGAGTAGGAGCCCATGACACCCTGGAATTCTCACTGGTGCGAGGGAGTAAAGGGCTGCAGTCCAGGGCACAGGCTCCCCACACACTCAGGTCCACCCCATCATCTCTAGGAGTAAGAGGCTGGGCGAGAGTGACTTCACAGTACAGGAGGCTGGCAGTCCGCCACTCAGGCGGAACAGGTGGAGGTCACCTACCACCCTCAAGATGCAGGGAGAAGGACGGTGCTTCTGGATGTTCCTGCCAAGGTGGGCCACCTGACTCTGACCCTGAGGAAACATTCCGCACCTTAATTGAGGGCAGTCCGTGGACCTCGCTGTAGCCCGCAAAAGCCTCAGTGCCTCCAGAGACTGTTGAGAGCGAGAGATTCAAAACATGACCAGGAGTGCAGCAGGTGGCTCAGAACTGGGTGCTCTTTGCTACAAAAGAATATTACTGAGAGAACTGACGAACCTTGAATGGTGTCTGAGGGTTAGGTGGCAGTGTTTTATTAATTTCAATTTACTGATTTGCAAGCTTTTAATTTTATTTATTTATTTATTTATTTATTTATTTGAGAAAGAAAAAAGATTTATTGCTTTGCTAACAAAGGAAAAACAAAGGACTCCTATCCCAAAGGCTGTTATTGTGCTCATCAAAGGGAACAGGGCCTTTTATTTATTTATTTATTTAATTTTTGGTACCTGGGATTGAACTCAGGGGCACTCGACCACTGAGCCACCTCCCCAGCCCTATTTTGTGTTTTATGTAGAGACAAGGTCTCACTGAGTTGCTTAGCGCCTCGCCATTGCTGAGGCTGGCTTTGAACTCGGTGTTCTCCTGTCTCAGCCTCCCTAAGTGCTGGGATTACAGGCTTGCGCCACTGCGCCCGGCTCAGGGCCTTTTAAAGAGGTGTCTCAGGGGCTCTATTTCAGGTGTTCTTTGCCTGGAGTTGTAATTCACTTGTTAACTTGGGAGACGGTCATATCTGAGATCTTCTGGTGCCATCCCCAAAGGCTGAATTACCTGGTTCCTGTGGTGGGTGTGTGCTCAGGGACAGAGGAGTGCCTGGGATGGGGAGAAAGGTGATCCTGCTTCCCCTGAGGTTAGGGAGTGGGGGAGATTAGGGAGGAGCAGGGAGAGAGGAAGAGGAAGAAACATGTGCATTTTAAAAATCAGTTGCAGTGGCCGAGCAGCCAGGGCTACATTCAAATCATGAAGTGGACACTGTGACATTTCCCCAATGTCAATCGCTCCATTCCATTTCTATGGAAAAATGGGTGATGACATCTCCAAACTACTTCCTGCTGAAAGGGGGCAAACATGGGGGAAGTCACCCCAAGTCCTTGTTCTGTGTCACGTGGGGTGTGGACAGTTAAAGGGCATTGAGTATCAGAGCCGTCCAGAGGTCCACAGTGGCAGGTGGCTTGTCAGGGGGTACACAGGGCGGGGATCATGCTAAGTCACCAATAAAGACAGCAGAGCATTACTTTTTTGTAAATAATTAGCACAAAAACAATTGGTATTTTAGCCAGTCTCTGAAAACCCTGAGCACAGTAACTCATAATCTTATCAGTGAAAAACAGATCAAGTTCATCAGTGTAGGAGATATTTACTTATTTATTTATTTTTGTGCTGGGGGTTGAACACAGGGGCACTTAACCGCTAAGCCTCATCCCTAGTTCTTTTTATTTTTTATTTTGAGATGGGGTCTTGCTAAGTTGCTTAGGGCCTTGCTAAGTTGCTGAGACTAGCTTTGCACTCAGGATCCTCTTGCCTTCGCCTCCCAAGCTGCTGGTATTACAGGCATGTGCCACCACATCTGATTTTAAATTTTTTTTGTTGTTATTTTGTTTTGTTTTGTTTTGTTTTGTTTTTCTGGTGCTAGAGATCAAACCCTAGGCAAGCACTCTACCACCGAACCACATCCCCCCCTTAGTTTTATTGTTTTTGATGATTGTATTGTGGTCATATTAGAGAGTGTCCTCGTTTATGGGAAATGTTCAACCAAGTATTTGTAGGTGATAGAACAACCGATCAGCAACTTACTTTCAAATGGTTGGAGAAACAGTTTTAGAAAAACTTGCAACTTTTCTGTAAATTTAAGATTGTTTTAAAATAAAAATAAATCATTCCAAAAAACAATAGGGAAACCTTTCAACAGTATACCAGTTAAGTATGGTGTTTGCTGAATTTGTATAGTTTTTTTTTCTTTTTTTTAATCAGATTAAGGAAACTCCTTCCTATTTTTATTTTGCTGTGATGGCTGAATGTTGAATTCTGTCACAGTTTCTGTATCTGTTGAAATTTTCTGGTAATTTGTCTCCTCTTAACTAAGTAACTGTGTGAGTTTACTTGGTTCCTTTTCTATTGGTGATCTCAGATTCCTAGATAAACTCAACTCGGTCTTGACATGTTGATGTCAAGATATGTTACTGGATTTGACGTCCTAATATTTTCCTCATGATTTTTGCATCAGTAATCCTGAATGAGATTGTTTTGTCAATTTCCTTTCACATATTGGCCACTTGAGTTTGGAAATACAGATTTTCTCAGCCTTAAAATGAGTCAAGGAATTTTTCTATAAAGTGCTCTGGGAGCCGGGCGCGGTGGCGCACACCTGTAATCTCAGCAGCTCGGGAGGCTGAGGCAGGAGGATCGTGAGTTCAAAGCCAGCCTCAGCAAAAGTGAGGCACTAAGCAACTCAGTGAGACCCTGTCTCTACATAAAACACAAAATAGGGCTGAGGATGTGGCTCAGTGGTCGAGTGCCCCTGAGTTCAATCCTCAGTGCCAAAACATTAAAAATAAATAAATAAATAAAACGCTGTGGGACAGTTTGTGGAAGATTGGACACGCAGCGTGTCAGCAAGATGGTGCTGGGCATTGCTCCTGGGCGGTGTCCTCACAGCCATCTCCTCGTGACTCTGGAGTAGCAAAACGGCGCCAGTGGAGCCACCTCCATGCCCCAAAAGGAATCGGTGTCGTGTCTTAGAGTCCCATGGCCTGGGCTGTCAGGGACCCCCAAGGATGTGCCCAGGTGGGCAGGCACCGAGGTGTGGTTTCCACTCTGAGTTATAGGTCACGCTCTCCCAGTCCAGATGTCCTGTAACTGGTTGGGGTCATTTTGCCCTCAGCAGTATTGCCTAGTGACACAAGTGACATATCCACTGTTACCACATTTCCAGGGGAACAGAGTTAAAAAGGTGATCCAGGGTCAAATGTATCCGAGAGAGAGAGAGGTTGATTTCTTAAACTTTTACTTGAACTTTACTGTAAGTAAGTTACATTTTTCTAAGGATTTGTTCATCTCATCCAAAGTTTCAAATGTGGCACAAAAATTACTTGTGATATCTACTGTCTTCGAAATTTTTTAATGTGCTCACAAAAATGTGATCATGTGTACACTTACAGGTCGCTTTCAGAATCGAGATGTTGTGCAGGTACAGAAACCCTCTCTTCTTCCCTTGTCCTCTCGCGGTGACTTTTGACTTTGGATGTGCTTTGAAACTGTCAGGAGGTAGTTCGTGGCTGTGGTGCTGCGGCTTCGCTGTGGAGGAGCGTCCTGCTGCCTCTGCCCCGTGTTCGCTGGACTGCCTGAGTGATGGTCCGAGGGCTGGAGGTCTAGGGGTGTAGCCCTTTGGGTCCCCCTTACTGTGTGTCACTGCTGGTACCCTGTGGATTCCTGTCGGGCACGGGCTCCAGGCTTTGACCTCTGTCTCGTATTTTTTGAGGCTCCAGAATTGGCTGAATTGGAAAATGTGCCCAGTGCTGTGATGTCAGCACCAGGGCGCCTCATGGACGTCTGTGTCGGTATCTTCCTTGGAGGCAGGGTGCGGCCCATGCTCTGTGACTTCGCCAGGTTTCTCTTTCCCTTCAGTTTGTCCCAGCTGCTCCTCACTGTCCTGCCAGGGCCTCAGAGGATTGAGATTTTAAAGACGTTTTATCCATCTTGGTCTTTGCAGTCTGAGTTTGTTCTGGCTTGTTCTGAGGAGCCCAGCGTGTCGTCCTCGCAAGCAGGGCGTTCTCCTCTGCCAGGGGTGGCCTTGCCTCGCTGTTCCAAAGTGCCGCACGTGGTCATGGTTCTGTTTCCCCTTTGGCGCCATCTCTTGGCCCTGGCGGGGCTGCATGTCAGACTCTGCTGTCTTCACTGTGATGATATGGTTTTCCTTTTTGTTTTCAGTTTCTGGAAGAAAATGCTGATCCTTCTGCCTTCGAAATTCAGGAAGAGTTAGAACAGTACACAACCAAGGTTCTGCAGAACAACCTCCTGGGGGCCCAGGGCGCACATGTGAGTTGTCACTGTGTGCTCGGCGTTTCCACCATGGCTCTCTCTACTTGCATGTGCATCTGTTGGCCCACAAAGCAGGCCTGGGTTGAATTCCAGTTCTGACTCTGGAGGCCTGTGGCCTTGCAAGTCGTGTGACTGCCCCTCGGGGCCTGTTCTCCCTTCGTTATTGCCTGCTGTGGATCCAGGGTGAGGAGAGGTGGTGACATCAGGTCACTGGGTGTAGGGCCAGCCGCGCCCCCGTTGGGAGTGGCACCTGACTCCCCCCCCTCCAGTGCCTCCCTAACCCTCTGCCGCCCCAGCCTCGCCTGGTCAGTGAGCAGGTGGGGTGGGCGAGCGGCTGCAACACTGGCCCTGAAATCTGGTCCCCCTGTGCTCAGGCCCCCCAGAGGTTCTGATTCCGCTGCCTGGGGCAGGGCCATGTGAAGGTTGCAAAGCTCCCGAGGTGCCTGTTGGCATGGGGCACAGAACCACATGGGTGTACCTTCTTCAGAGCCCAAGGCCACCTGAGGCGGCAGCAATACAAACAGCAGCTGCGTCCACAGAGGTTCTTTTTAAGAGTTAGAGTGACGTGTTTGTTGAGTGCTTGTGGTCCTGGGGGTTGACCCCAGGGCCTGGCTATGCTAGACAAGCACACCACCACGGAGCTACCCGCCAGCTACTGTGGGAAACTTTCATTGAGGAAAGTCAGGGTGATTGCCTCTGGGTAAAACTGGTGACAACCATGAGAAGAAAATGGCACTCTAAGGTCCTCTGATATTTTGTGACAGGTGAAAAATGTGTGTGAGAGCAGGAGCAAACTCATTGCTTACTTCTGGAAGGCACACATGTCTGCGAAGCGATGTCCCCACTGCAAGTGAGTATTGGGCACCTGGCTTCCCTTCCCCAGGTGAGAAGGTGCAGGCCGGTCACTCACAGCACTACTGAGTGCCTCGTTGGGGTGCTTTTTCCTCCATTGCTACTGTCCTTACCTGCAGGACTGGGCGGTCAGTTGTTCGAAAGGAGCACAACAGCAAGCTGACGATCACGTATCCAGCCATGGTGCACAGGAAGTCTGGCCAGAAGGACTCCGAGCCCCTGGGTAAGCTGCTGGGGTCTGGGAGGGGCTCCGTGACCATTCAGCTCACGTGTGGCGTCACGTGCCCCACACTCCTCAGCTGTGTGCCAGGGAGGTCCCGTGGGGCTGCACTTTGAGTCAGTGCCCATGGTGCCTCTGGCCACCACGCTCATTTTTCTGAAAGATTTTTGAATAAGAAATGACAGATTTGGGGGCTGGGGATATAGCTCAGTGGGTAGAGTGCTTGCCTCGCATGGACAGGGCCTTGGGTTCAATCTCCATCACCACAAAAAGAAAAAGAAACGTCAGGTTTTACCTGGCAGATGTGTTGAAACATTTTAATGTAAAACAAATGTGGATTTATTTTGGAGTAAAACGTAGGCAAATAATTTTAAGAACTATAAGAATTTAACAAATAGCACCTCCTAGGGGCTGCTGTGCCTGCTCACCAGGACCCTGCAGGCAGGCCCCCAGCTCTGCCCTGCCCTTGGGGTAACGGGACCAACTAGGGCCTGACCAAGCATGTTCACTCGTCTGTTTCTGTAGTGGCAGGCCTTGTACTTTTTTCTTCTTAATTTATTCTGAAATGATGAGGGTTAAATAAAGTGTTCACGGAAGTACTGAGACTGGTGCCAGTTCTTGAGTGCACGTGCTGTGGGTGTGGACGTCTGGTCACAATCAACGGGGGGACAGCACATGTGATCGCGCGGGCTTGGCTGTGTGCTGCACGTGGCGTGCGAGGGCTGCTCTTAGGCCCTTGATCCTGGCTCCGCGTGGTGACGGCAGACCTCTCGCCCGTAGTGGAGGAAGCACGTGCCAGAGGCCCATGGCAAACGCACTGAGCCTTTGCCCAGGGCTGCACGTGGAGCAGGCAGGGACATAAGTGCTTCCCCTGGAGACGCATGTTTTCTCTTTCACAGCAATGACTCTGGCTAGGCATACAGTAAATAACAAACGTGCCTATTATTTTTTTAATAGACTTATTTTTTTAGATATTGATGGACCTTTATTTTATTCATTGATTTGTATGTGGTGCTGAGAATCGAACCCAGTGCCCCACACATGATAGGCAGGTGCTCTACCACTGAGCCACAGCCCCAGCCCCTGTAATAGGCTTTTTAAGTAATCTTAGATTTACAGAAGAATAGAAACGTAGTAAATAGAGTCCCTGTGTACTTTTTATTCAGTTTGCCCTAATGTATCAGGTCACCGTGGGCACTTGTCAGAACTAAGAGTTTGATATTGGTATGATACAATTGAATGAATCACAGGCTTTATTTGAAGTTTTCCAGTTTTTCCAGTGTTGGCATTTGTATGTTCCAGGACCAATCCAGATACCACACTGCATTAGAAAGCCAGCTTAAGACTAGTGGGTCGCAGTTAACAGCCCAAGAGTGGGTTTTCCTTCACGTACCTATAAACAGCCCATAAGACAACTTTTTCTTAAAACCAGTTGGGATTTGCTGCTGTAGCCCTTAGGATGCTTTAGGAAGTGCTAATCGGTCGAGAACAGAGATGATCAGACTTCTGGAAGGTAGTTGTTTCTTCGGGGCAGATTTCTAGGACTAGTCTTCCAGTGCTTTCAGCAAAAAAGTTTTCAGAAGTAGTTCGCTGCCTGCCCCCTGAGCAGGTGGAGGTGCACCAGAAGCCTGCACTGGGAACGCGCGCACAGCAGTCTGCCCGCTCTGAGGTTTGTGTTGAACAAACACTTGCTTCTTGGGCACTCAGCATGCCAAGGACCGTGGGGCCAGGGGGACAAGATGGATGCTGGGCCATGTGGCCTCTGCTCTTGGAGGAGGCTGCAAGCGACCAGTAACTCAGGGAGCAGGTTGACAGATGGCCTGGTCATTGTCTGCATGGGAGGGAGCTGAAAGGTGAGCCATGAGGAGTGCCCTACGGCGTGAAGTGCCGTTGGGCTCCGCCCCCAGATCCTTGAGCACAGCAGCATTTAATAAGGACCAGCAGCCAAGAGCCCCGCCCGTGGAGATCTAGCCTTTCCCAGGTTATTTGACATTCGGACGCTTTTCTCACAGTGCATCTATTACAGCTGAAGGAGAGCCCTCAGGAAATGCTGCAATCCACTGGGCAGGTTGCATTGTCGCAGGCCGTGAGGAGCACGTGTGAGCTGGTCTCCTGTGGCTGGACACCTCAGCCTGCCTTCAGGGTGACCTGCAGGGCTGGGGAGGTTCCACCAGGCTTCCTGAGCCCTCTGGCCTGTCCAGTGGGGAGAGAGCCCCTAGCAGAAGGAGCACAGGGCGGGTCTGGCACGAGCCATGTGCACAGCTTCCAGCCTGTGGCTTCCTGAGGGCAGACCTGCTGCCCTTCAGGTGCCCAGGCTTCCTTCACTTGCATTAATTTTTGAGATGTTTTGTTTTATGGGTATCAAAACCTTAAGTGTGCAGACTCCTTGACCCAGCAGGTCCACATCTGTGACTTTGTTCTAAGGAACTCACGTGCCCACAGCGTCATTTAAACAGTTGCAAGTAGAACCTGACTTAGGGCCATTGATGGAGGTAAATTAGTCATGATGTGGCTTGTTCTCCAGGCCAGAGATTCTCTGAAGCTTCTGACGATGTATCTTCTGCAGATCGTAAAGAAGCTCGTCAGAGAATCAGAGGTAGAATGAGACTAGACAAGAGTATAGGAAGAGGCACAAAGGCGGCTGGGTTCTGTCTGCATGTCGTGCTGAATCGAGCCCGGGGCACCTCACCGCTGAAGTACACCCCTGGGTGTTTTTATTTTTTATCTTATTTTGAGACAGGCTCTTGCTAAGTTGCCCAGGCTGGTCTTAAACTCGTGACCCTCCTGCCTCAGTCTCTGGAGTCACTGGGGTCACAGGTGCTGCCACTGCACTGGCTGAGAGCAGGGTTTTCAGTGTAGGATGTCTTAGACATACCTGCTTGAGCTCTCTAATATCTGCCGTGAGCCAGACGTTACGTCAGGTCCTAGGAGCACAGGCAGGCTGTGGTTCCTGCCCTGATGAACCCTTGAAGGAGAAGGGGAGCGCTGGCTTCAGGGGTGGAGCGCAGAGAAGCTTGGTGGTTTTGACAGGGGAGAGTGACACTGCCCAGCCTTGTCAGCCAGCTGGTTGAGCACTTGTATAGCCCAGGGGCTGGGAAAGAGTGTAACGGTGGTAGGGCTGGGGTGTGGCTCAGCAGAGTGCTTGCCTAGCAAGCACAGGCCATTCTCAGCACCCCCCGCACCCCACCCCCGATAAAAGAATATCGAGAATTTGACACGAGTGGACAATGTTTTGTTCGGTTTTTCAGGTTTTATAAGATAACTACATTATTTTCATTACTTTAGAATAGATTAAGGGGGAAGTCTGGGGCTGAGAATATCCTGTGCTAGAGATTGACTTGTGGTCAAGTTACAGGCTTTGCAGAATAAAGACAAATAAGCCAGGCACGGTGGCGCACACCTCTGATTCCAGTAATCGGGAAGCTGAGGCAGGAGAATCCAAGTTCAAAGCCAGCCTCAGCAACTTAGAAAGGCCCTAAGCAACTTGGTGAGACCCTGTCTCAAAATAAAAAATAAGGGCTGGGGATGTGGCTCAGTGGTTAAGCACCCCTGGGTTCAATCCTTTGTACTCCAAAAGAAAAAAAAAGCATTGATGAATCCGATTACTGAAAGAGGACTTGGTATTGACTCATTGTGCTTTGATTTCCCCTCCTTTGCTGCAGGAATTGAGGAGGCACAGATGGGAAGACGAGGGTACTTGACACCCAGCAGCGCCCAGCAGCATCTTCTCTCCATTTGGAAGAATGAAGGTGCTTTGCCAGGCTGGAGAGCAGCCTCTGTCCTCTCTAGGATTGCTAACCTGCCTCGTTAGTTCTGTGTTTCTTAAGGCAGCAATTATCGTGGCTGTCTCCTGAAGTAGACCCATGGTTGGGGCAAGCTTCAAGGCACACTGAATCTGAAGCAGGGGACACAGCCCCAAGAACTTGGCCATGAGTGTAACTGAGTCTGGTCATTAGACGAGAGCTATAGCAGGCCTCACTGAATGCAGCTTGATACGTTGCTGGAAGGTTCCATGTAACTCACCTTATGCTAAGTGCCTACTAGTAAAAGTTCTTTTAAAGTTTTGGGAATTCCTTTTGAGAATTAAGAATGAACTTTTTTTTTTAATTAGGGTATTTGTACATTTTAGTTCCCTACCACAAGGAAGACCCCACTTCCTGTTTTGTTTTTTTGTTTTTTTTTTAATTAGTTGTAGATGGACACAATGTCTTTATTTTATTGCTCTGTATGTGGTGCTGAGGATCGAACCCAGGGCCTCACGCATGCGAGGCAAGCGCTCTGCCACTGAGCTACAATCCCATCCCCACTTCCTGTTTGAGGGTGTAACAGAACCTGTGCAGTATGTTCAGGCTCTCACTGCGCCTCTGGCACACCAGCTCTCATCTCGGAATGCTGAGCACTTGCAGATGAACCCACTAAAGCACACTGGAAAAAAAACTTGAGTGGCTAGCGTTTCTGTGACAAGCCCCTGCATGCTTTCTTCATTTTCCCTGGGCACTCTGTACATCACCAAAGACTTAATACATCTTTGGTCCACAGAGGATCCCTCTTGGCACGCCTTTGCTCAAGATGATCAGTTTTGAGAATGCCAACTTTGTTTTGTTTTGTTTTTTCTTTTGTTTTTTCAAAATTTCAGACAAAATTTTTGTAAATACTGGGTAATGAATACTTAAACTAAGTATTTAATAGACTAATACTTTATCGTGTGGGTTTTAGGTTCAGCCGGGGGTGGGGGACAGGGAGAGGCTCCCAGCCTGCCCCTCTGGCCTCGGGAGCACCCTGTGCATTGCGGTCTGTTTGCTCTCGCCTGTGTACCTGCGACGCGCAGAGGCTCTCCTGCTGGGTAGGAGAGAGGGGGGTGCAACAGGAGTGTGTACATCCTCTCCAGCTTTCCTCTCATGGTGACTCTGGCTGTGTCCTCCGGTGCCCTCACCTATAGACTTGCGTGGTCTCTTTGGTTTCTCCGTTTCAAACACAGGGTTTTTTCTGAATCGTCTTTTCTCGGGACTGGATGATGTTGGCATGGAATCCAGATTCAACCCAAGTATGTTCTTCCTGGATTTTGTGGTGGTGCCACCCTCCAGGTAACGCCCTTCAGTTACCTTATTCCACCTGAGAAGCTTGGCTGAGGAGTGAATAGGACGTGGGGAGGGCCCGGGAGGCTCACGTGCCCTGACCGTCATGCAGCAGGTGGCCTGTAGAGCATGTGCTTCCCCAGCAGGCAGGGCAGGGGTGCCGACGGGGCCCTTCCCTCATTGAGCATTCCTCGCCCTGTGCTCCTGCAGGTATCGCCCTGTCAATCGCCTGGGGGACCAGATGTTCACCAACGGCCAGACGGTGAACCTGCAGGCTGTCATGAAGGATGCCGTTCTGATCCGGAAACTTCTGGCACTGATGGCCCAAGAGCAGCAGCTGCCCCGTGAGGTGGCAGCGCTGACCGCAGACGAGGTCAGGACCGCTCGGCACTGACATTGCGGGTCCACGCTTGCTTCTCGCCCCACATGGTGTGAGGAGCTGCCTGGTGCTGACTAGGTGTGCTGTGCAGCTACAGGACCTAGTGGGGCTGAGCCTGCAGGAGCAGGCTGTGCTCTGCATCCTGCCCCTGGCCACCATGCCAGTGCCCTTCAGTTGAGTCACTTTAATCCCGTGTGTGGTGGGCTCACAACTTGGCTGTTCTGAGCCACCAGCTGCTGACAGCTCCAGGAAAACAATCTACTTCCCTCCAGGGCTGCACTACTAGATGTCTGTCTGGGGTCACTGGCTCGGGAGGCAGTACTTAGAATGGCAGTTTTATAGGTAGGACTGTCGCACTGCCATTTCCTGAGCCCACTCAGCACTGGGCCTTCGGTGGGTGTGTTGGTGAACTGGACTTCCAGCCCAAGGGTGCTCCCTGGTACCGATGGATGACCTGTCACAGAGTGGCACCACTGTCCCCTGGACCCTGTGCTCTGGGTAGCCCAGACCTCCTTCCTGGAGCTTGCTTTGATCAGCCGTTGTACGTGTTTGAACATGTCCTCACTGTAAGACCTGCCAGCTACAGACTAATCCAGTCTGAGGGAAGACTGTAGGATAATCGGATCCAATGACCAGGGCTGAGAATTTCATCTTGGTGCCCCTTGAAAATTGGGGCAAGCGTTTACTGGGGAAAAAACACTTGGTCTCTGCAGGACCAGCCTCCTCCCAAGAGCAAGGTCTGTTTCCCTCTGACTGGCGGCATGTGTTCTTGTTTCTTCCCTCTGGTTCCCTCGTCCCGTTGCCTCCGTGGTGGGACAAGGCCTTGCTTATTTCACCAGTACCCTTGCGGTCCCGAGCCAGTGACTGTGATAAGCAGTGAGGACGGCTGTCAGGAGACCGTGTCATCCTGCGCGGAGGCCAGAGTACTGCCCACAGAGACAGTGGCCTTCCTGTAACTGGAGAAGGCTCCTGCTCCTTGGGGACAAGCCCATTGCACTGCTGGTTCTCACAGGGTTCTCAGCTGGTGGCTCTGGACACACCCTCCCCAGCACACCCATAGGTTTCTTCTCTTACGTGACCCACACTGGAGGACAGTTTTTCTGTCTCCTAGGTCATATGCAACCAGATGGGACCAGATGGTGGCCAGCCACCATCAGTAGGTGGCTGCTCTAGGGCAGCCTATGGCCTCTGTATTTAAATTTCCCCTGTGCACGTGGAGGGAGAAGAGGAAGAGAGAACTGGGGCAGAAATATCCAAGTGTTCTGGCCAGGCGCAGTGGCCACGCCTACAATCCCAGCGGCTTGTGAGGCTGAGGCAGGAGGATCATGAGTTCAAAGCCAGCCCCAGCAACTTAGCGAGACCTCTTTTTCTAATAAAATATTAAAGAAGGTCTGGGGATGTGGCTCAGTGGTTAAGCACCTATGGATTTTAACCCTTAGTACCAAAAAACCCTGACATAGTCAAGTGTTCATTGCTTGAACGCTCAGAGGCCTAGGGATTGTCCAGCAACTTAGCCCATTTAGGGACCCAATCGTAGTTAATGGTGTAGAACAAAATAGATTGGGTCAAGTTTTTCTGAAACCATAAGTAAAACTGAAATCCTATGTGCAGCTTGGTTATGTGACAGGGTTACAGCTTTCAAACCAGTGTGGGCGTAGGGAGGGCGTGGGAGGCTCCCTGGCCTCAGGCACCAGCTCTCACTGTGCTCGGCAGCTGCCCTAATAGAGAAGTCTGAGTATACATTTTGAGCTCGCACCCCCAGAGGGGGGTTGGTGAGTGTGTGACGAGGCTGAGGTCCTGCTGACGCACTCGGAAGATGGGTTCATGAGCACTTGGCCACCAGTCCCTCAGGTTCAAAGGCAAACTCCGGGACTCATCATTTGTCAGGACTGGGGAGGGACAAAGAACACAACCAAGACAGGCCTGGATTTCTTCCCATCATCCCTATTTCCTTGGTCTTATTTTCCCAGGAAAAAGACGCCTTGATGGTTATGGACCGATCCTTTTTAAGTGCACTTCCAGGCCAGTCTCTCACAGACAAACTGTACAACATTTGGATTCGCCTTCAGAGCCACGTCAATATCGTGTTTGATAGCGAGATGGACAAACTCATGATGGAAAAGTACCCCGGCATTAGACAGGTGGGCATGAGCCGGATTCCCGTTGCTGGCTGGCAAGGCGAATAATGTTGAGACGAGTAATAAACACAGTGGAATTTTTAAGCAATATTTCCTGAGGACTTTTACTCTGTACAGATCTTGGAAAAGAAAGAAGGCCTGTTCCGAAAGCACATGATGGGCAAGCGAGTGGACTACGCAGCCCGCTCTGTCATCTGCCCGGACATGTACATCGGCACCAACGAAATCGGCATTCCCATGGTGCGTGTTTTGGGAGGGGCTTGTTTATTGCTGCCTCGGTGCAGGAGGGTTAGTGGCTCAGGTGGGGTGGCACCCATCTCTTCCCACGCAGAGAAAGAACCCCAGAAGGGCCTCGAGGCTGCCAGATGGCGTTGCTGCCTCTCCACCAGGCCTCCAGTCACCCGTGCACAGGGGACCCACACCTGCCACATCACAGGCCTGTGTCCCTCTAGTCTTGCATTTAATGAGGGCATGACAAGAGAGGAAGAGGGCAGAGGGAATTTTCATCCCATTAGCAATGCATGTCCTTGGTTTCCTGGCCAAGGACTGGAGAGAACCCAGAGGAGAGGAGACGCTCCCTCCCCAGCTGCTGCTGGTGTGAGCAGGCTGCTGCTTCTCGCTTCCCCACTAGTCTGAGTCGAGGTGCTCATTAGCAGCAGCCCTTCGATCCACTTCCCCTTAATGGACCTGAGGTCAGTATGTGGCGGTGGTGTCATTCCCTCCACGGAGTCTTTGTTTCCTACACCCCCCGCACCCCACCTCGCTGAGGTGCTGGCAAGGAGCACAGCTGAGCTGAGGAGTTCTCTCTCAGCCACATAAGCTTGCAGGGCAAGGGTGTGGTGTGTCAGGAGACGAGGCGGGAAAGGCTCAGTCCTGTGCCTGCTGCCTCCACAACTTTTGCATCCAAAGGCTGGACCAGGGGCAAGGAGAGTCCTGCAGAGCCCAGCACCTTCCCAGCTGGGAGGAGAGGCTTAGGGCCTGTTCGTTGCCCTCTTTGGACAGAGGTTGAGGCTGCCCCTGCTGGCTTTGACCTCACGGTGCCTGGAGTGTCCCCAGCTTTGGGAAAGACCTTGAGTGTAGTCTCACTTTCTTCCTCCAAAGGGTTTTTTGTAGGCTTTTCTTTCCTAGGTCTGGGTTCATTTGGTAATGGCTTGTCCCCTGAAGAGGGACTCTGAGGTTACCTGCTGCGTGCCTGGAACCTGCCCCACGTCTCAGGGTTGTGGAGGCCTGGGAGTGTTACTGAGGGTGCCTAGAGAGCAGGCTGGACAGCACTGCCTCTTGGCTCCCACGGCACAGCCTTCCCGAGTAGCACTGCCGATAGACGTCCAGAGCAAGGAGGTGAGGTGAGCGCGGCAGTGAGCTCGAGGCCGCAGCACTCCCCCTGAAGGCTGTGCTCCGGCGGTGGAGACCAGCCCGTGAGCAGACAGGTGCGTCAGGCTGTCGAGGTAGAGAGCGAGCGAGGCTGCCCGGGAGGCCTCTCGTAAATGCCGTGGGCAAAGTCTGGAGAAAGTGAGAGAAGCTGCCTATGTCTGTGGCATATTCGTGTATATTTTGAAGCATCAGAGGGGTGACAGTATCCAGTAGCGCAGGGACTCCTTAAGCAGGGAGCTTGTTTTTCCTGGGGTGTCCCGCAAGCCTAGTGTTGCTGGAGCACCTGCGTTTCCTCGGGCCTCCGAGTCGCACATCGTTTTCATCTCAGGTACCACCTTGCTCACAGCACCTGTTGGAACTGCCAGAGGAAGGGCTTCCAGTGCCGCGTCTGCGCTCAGGAAGTGCCGTGATCAGTTAGCAGTGTCTCCTAGGTGGGAGGGGTGGGGTGGGGTTCCAGGGCAGGCAGTCGCCACCTCTCCCCAGTAAGTGTTTCACGCTGTGACCCCTTCTTTGGGCACTTTGAACTTATTGGCACACGGGGAAGGATAAAATTTAATAGTGGGTAAATTGTAATGTCTTGGTTATGCTCCTCAGACCACTGGAGAAGGAGCCAGTGCATTCCCGTAAGGGAGCAAGCCCAGCAGGACCGCCCTGGAACGGACAGACAGGACGTTGCTGCAATGGCTGGAGGGTTCTCTGGATTAAGCAGGCCACTCCTTGTACTTGGGAATGTCGTACAGCTTGTGGCACAGGTTGTGGGCAGACCCTGTGACCTGAATTTCTATGCCTGCTTCTCATTTCTAGGTATTTGCCACAAAACTGACCTACCCTCAGCCAGTGACCCCTTGGAATGTTCAGGAACTGAGACAGGCAGTCATCAATGGTCCCAGTGTGCACCCGGGTGCCTCGATGGTCATCAATGAGGATGGCAGTCGCACAGCCCTGAGCGCTGTGGACGTGACCCAGCGTGAAGCCGTGGCTAAGCAGCTCCTGACGCCAGCCACAGGGGCACCTAAGCCCCAGGGCACCAAAATTGTGAGTAGTGGGAAAGTGGTCAGGGGCCCAGCCAGCTCCTGTGTGGCTCCCCCGTGCTGCCTTTGCACAGGGCCACTCAGGGTGGTCCTCAGAGCAGCATTCCCCCCTTTTTTGGGGGGGGGTACCAGGGATTGAACTCAGGGGCGCTCGACCACTGAGCCACATCCCCAGCCCTATTTTGTGTTTTATGTAGAGACAGGGTCTCACTGAGTTGCTTAGCGCCTCGTCGTTGCTGAGGCTGGCTTTGAACTTGCGATCCTCCTGCCTCAGCCTCCCTAAGTGCTGGGGTGACAGGCATGTGCCACCGCGCCCAATCAGGTGCCTTTCTTCATGGGGTCTCCAGAGATGCTCCCTGCCACAGTTTAAGAAGCGCTCTGCGGGAAGGAGGTTCTTGGCAACAGGTCTTTGGTAGTGCCTGCACTGGGGCGATGGTGATACCTGCCTGCAGTGCCGTCACAGTCGTGTCCCTCTGGGAACAGTGTAAGATTGACCAGCAGTGCTGCTGGGCCTCAGCGCCGTCTGCCCAGTAGGATCCCTTGTGCTGGGAGGGGAGTGGCCCACGCGCGCTGGCCAGGCCACAGAGGCAGGAGTCGTTGGAGTGAGGTGGATTCGATTTGGGTTAACCTAGTGCCTCCTGCCGTCGGGGGACTGGCTGGTGGGCTCCTCTTTAGCAGTGGGTGCTACAGTATCCAGTGGCCCTGAAGAGACTGTGGAGGAACAGGGTGACACGACCTTGGCCTTGTCCCAGAGGCTGCTGGCTCCTGGCGCTCTTCCCTGTGGACAGCAGTAGCTCTGCTTGGCCTCCTGCTGTCCTCTGTCTAGCCGCTGTCCTCAGGCGGAGCGGACCTCTCCCGAGGGGGCTTCTGCTTTGGAGGCCGGGCACGCAGACACACACCCGCTTGCCTCTCGGTTCTTTTCTGGTGCACCTGGGGAGGTTTGTGTTGGGGTTCACAGGCTCCTTCTGCCTCCCGAGCGCCTGGCCTTCTGGGGGGACCTAGTGAGGCCAGGCGGCTGCCAGGTGATCCGCTGTCACTCCAGCCAGACCTGTGAAGCCATCTGGCAGGAAGTGGTGAGAAGAGAGAGCGTGAGGCCCCGTGGTGGCCGCCTTGCTAGGGCCAGTGGGCGTAGCCCTGCCACCCTGGAATTCAGTGATGTGGCGGGCACTGCCCGCACGCAGTGAGCCTCTCAGGGATCGCCTCTGCTGCATGGTGCAGCGGGCCCCTAGGGAACACGCAGGGGACAGTGACTTCACATGACGCTCAAGAAGGAAGGGGCTTGAGGGGAACAGGCAGGATAGAGGAGGGGGATGCTCAGTCACCCAGAGGCGGTGTGAGCCAGGAAGGGGGCAGCCTGGAGGGCCATGGGGTGCTTGGCCATGGAGGAGAGGGGTGGCACGAAGCCATGGGTTCTCACAGGGGAGACTGGGAGTGGAAGGAGGAGGTGTCTCTGGGCCCTTCTAAACCTGAGGTGATCCGGGGAAACCAAGGGCCCACTCCTGTAGAAAGTAGAGACGCGGGGTGTGGATCTAAGGGCTGCAGGTTAAAGCAAAGCTACCAGCGCAGCTCTGCGACAGCGTGCCTGAGGGGGACAGCGGAGCACATGTGGCTGTGGGGCTCTTCGGTCCGGTGAGCGTCCCCTGTGAGCAGCATAGCAGGAGCCAGGGTCAAGCCCTGAGGAAGCCTAGAAGGTGGGCAGCTGAGGGCCCGGGATGGAAGGGCGGAGGGTGCGGGTGTGAGGGCGAGGCACACGCCCAGGACCTGCCTCCTTGTGACCGGGCTGTAAGGCAGGCCCGGAGGCGAGGGGCTGGCAGGGAGCAGATCTCCGCAGGGGCAGCCAGCTCCCTGCAGCACATGGTCAGTTCACATGCGAGGTGAGGTGGGGCGAGGAGGGCCCAGCCTCTCGTCTTCTGACCTCAGTTCAGATCCTTGGCGGACCCGTCCCTCCATTCCCTGCCCCTGCTGCCTGCCCTGCCACTGGCCCAGCCTCCAAGCTCTTGGGTCAGCCAGCTGCTGTCACGCTGGGCTTGTTCTCCCTCAGGCTTCGCCTCCCCCAGCCTCCCAGCGACTCAGCTCTCCCCTCAGGTCTCGGCAAAGTCGTCTTCCCCTGGGTCAGCGCGAGATTCCCGGCTTGGTGGCCACACGGGCTCTTAGAACGCCCAGTGCTGCCATGTGGTGTGAGGTGCATGTGGCTGAACGGGCATCTCTGCTGTAGGAGTGCATGTAGGGAACCAGGCGCCAGCTGCTGGTTTGCCACCCCTAGGCGCTCCCCACCCTCCCTCGTCCACCCTCATCCCTCCGCTGCCCGTGACTGCACTGTGTCCTCACCGCCTGCGCACCAGGTGCCCCCCCCTGGAGTTGCTGCATCCCAGGAGTCAAGGGCAAGGTGTGTTTTCTCCCCCAGCACCCTGCCTGTAGGAGGCACTCGGGACACCACTTGGTAGCATGCAGATCCAGCTTGAGATGCAGGAGGCTGAGGTGTGAGGACCACGTTGGATCTAATGACCAGGCTCAGAGGCAAGGATAGGAAGGGATTTCATAAGAGAAATGGAGCTGGGCGCGGTGGTGTACACTGTAATCCCAGTGGCTCAGGAGGCTGAGGCAGGAGGATCACAAGTTCAAGCCAGCCTGGACAACTTAGTGAAACCCTGTCTTAAAATAAAAAGGGCTGGGATGTGGCTCAGTAGCTAAGTACCCTGGGTTCAGTCCCTGGTACTGGAAAAATAAAAAGGGAGTGGCTGTCCTGTCAGGACTCGTGCGCTCAGGACAGCCAGCTCTGCCTCCACGTCTCCATGGTGCTGCAGCGATGCTGCTCTGTGGAGGTGGACACCACTGCTTCTGAGTTGTCACTTTTGAAGACTTTGGTTGGTGCGTTGCCTAGAGAGGGCAGGGCTGAGGCCGGGAGGAACCTGGGCAGGAAAGACTGAGGTCTGGTGAGGGTGAACTGCAGATTAGGTGAGAAGAGAGACTGGGCCCGGTTCCTCTGTGAGGTGGGAAACTGACCTCTCCCCTGGGCCTCATGAAGCCCGAGAAAATGGCCAGCACAGCTTCGGCTTGGTCCCTGCCCAGCAGTTGCAGAGGTCGGCCTTGGCCCCAGGCCTGCCTGGAGACTGACCTGGGCACTAGGGCATGCTGATTTTCACTGCGGTATTTACTTAGAGACAAGAGAAACGAAGGGCCTGGGTTTGTCTTGGCAGGGAGTATCTGTTTGGGTTGGCTGGTGCCTGCCAGGCTGGCCCGCAGGCCTTCCCATCTGCGGGGAGTTTGGACTCAGATCCTAGGCACTGCCTGGGCTTTTGGGCCTAAGCCACAAGTCTGGGAAGCTGCTCCCTAGAGAAGCTAAAGAAAGACGGCTTTGGGCCGTGTGACGCAGTCAGTGGCCAGTGCCCTGGGCACATGCTCGTGGGAATCCTGGGTTGAGGTCTCCTTGGAGACGTGAGGAAGGGAAGGCTTGAATTCCTGTGGGAGCGGCAACCAGACAGGCTGCCAGGGCCTGACTGCCGTTTAGTGTTGGGGGCTTGCTCTTGCCGTTTCCAGAGCCTGAGGAGGCTGGGGAACACCTGCTGGCCCCCAGGCCTGTCTGACTCACCCTCCAGCGCAGCCTCTTCGGTGTGGGCAGCACGAGAGCTCGGGCTAGTCTGTTGTTTTCCCCAACTTGTTGTCTGCTTGACCTGGAGGAGATTTGGAGTAGGGGTAGGTTATCACCAAGTGATCATGTTCCTCTGGGCTGCTGAGCAGGGCCCTTCAAAATGCTTGTGGTGGAGCTGGCGCCATGGTGTACCTGTAATCCTAGTGACTGAGGAGGCTGAGGCAGGAGGAGTGCAAGTTTGAGGCCAGTCTTAAAATAAATAAAAAGGGTTGGGGATGTGACTCAGTGGTAAAGCACCTCTGGGTTCAGTTCCCAGTAGCAAAAAATAAATTTTAAATGCTTGAGGCGTCAGCTTCACACAGTTGTTTTTAAGGGTCGTCATTTAGGGAGCTTGGTGGTTAATGGGAAACGGAAGAAGGCCCGGCAGGCCTTGGGTGTTGTCAGAAGGGCTGATGGATGATGGGCTTGGGAAGTCACCTGGGAAGGGCAAATCGCGTGTGCTGCCTGTCCCCTGGTTTCACTGCCGTGAGGACGCTGCTTGTCCAGTATGTCCTGATTTCTTCAGAAGTAACTGAAGGTCTGTTCAAAGTCGCACAGCAGTGGCCTGTGCTCACCACGAGGCGGGGCCTGAGGCGCGGGGGTCAGGGCGTTGATCTGTGCCTGGCAGCCCTCCCATGGCCGCTGGTGCGGGAGGACCGGGCGCCCGTCCTGTGTGCCCAGTGCACTGCAGGTGGGCTGGGTTGGGTTGCTCCGTCCTGCGGCTCCAGCTGCCCGGTCTGTCTTCTGGCTGTGTGCACGGCTGCTGTAGCCCACGGCTCCTGCACGTGTGTGCCTGCTGCAGCCCCGCCTGGGGCCCGCCCTCCCGGGCCCTGGCCTCCGCTGCTGCTGTGAGCGCTGCTGTGCACGTGGAGCCGTGCGGCTGGGCTGGCTCCACAGCAGGGCTGTGAGGAAGTGCACCTCACGTGGTCTGGTCGCTCTGTTCAGTGACCCACAAAACTGTGGCAGGCCACACTTGTTCCCGAGGCGGGTCTCACGGCACTACCCGGAGAGGTCCCACACTGGGCTCGGTGAGCCTTCCACCAGGCGCTCGGCCTTCAGGCCGCGTGTCCTGAAGAAGGAGCTGGTACCAGGCTGTGGGCACTGTGGCCTCCCCTGCTCCTGGTGCCTCTGAGTGCAGGGCCGGGACCAGGGAGCCACAGCGCTGCTCGGGTTCCTAGGGCTGCGTCTGCAGCTGCCGGGCCCGCTGTCTGCCTTGCCCCCAGGTGTGCCGGCACGTGAGGAACGGGGACATCCTCCTGCTGAACCGACAGCCCACCCTACACAGGCCCTCCATTCAGGCCCACCAGGCCCGCGTCCTGCCCGGAGAGAAGGTCCTGCGGCTCCACTACGCCAATTGCAAGGCCTACAACGCTGACTTCGACGGGGACGAGATGAACGCCCACTTCCCCCAGAGCGAGCTGGGCCGGGCGGAGGCCCACGTCCTGGCCTGCACTGATCAGCAGTACCTCGTTCCCAAGGTAGGCCCGACCTCGAGGTCCTCCCATGGTCACTGCCAGCACGACGTGGCGCTTTGAATTGGGCTGCATGGCAGCTCCAGAGCAGGGGCACACAGAACAGAGGGTCCTGGGCTCTTCCTGGTGGGTTTTCAGCCTGCAGTCGCCTAAAGGTGGAGAAAGGGTTGTGTTGCTGAGTCTGAAACCTCAGTCGGGAGAGAAACTGGGCTTTCTAAAGGTCTGGCCGCCCCAGCTCGCTCAGTCTAGTCTAACACAGACCCGGGTTTGGATCCCACAGTTTACTGGGCCTGGCACGCACTGGCATCTCATCGTGGCCACGGACAACTGTGTTCCTTTGAGTTCTCACAAGCCTGAGTTGTAAGATGCAGCTTGACCGGGTACCGGGTGACCCCGCTCGCAGCCCTCGGGGGCGTCTTGGCTTTGAAGCCCTTCTTTCTCCTCAAGGGCTGCCCTGTGAAGCGGGTGACCTCGCCTGGCCCGCCAGCTCGCTTGTCCCGGGGTCGGGGAGTGCTCACGGGAGGAACAGAGGAGACCGGCAGGGATTCAGGAGAACGGGTGGGGCTCTGCCCCTGCCCAGAGGCCCGAGGCCCTGTCAGGCGCAAGCCAGGGAGGTCGCAGCAATTCCCAGTTGTGCGCCCTTGACTCGGGTCAGGGTGGGATCCGACAGGACGGCCGTGTGATAGGAACCACAGGCACCGCTGCCCCACAGTCGCAGGAGAGCTGATCACCAAGGAGTGAGGGAGGGCAGGGAGCCACGTCCCCTCAGTACTGTGCCTTCATGCTGGAGCCAGGGAGGAAAGGAGGAAGGCGCAGGGCCAGCTCAGTTCACCGGGCAACTAGAGAAAGTGCTGTGCTCATGGGAAAGCGTGCTGTGCCTTTTCCCATCGGTAATCGCCGTAGGGCAGCCACAGCAGTGGTGGCCACACAAAGGCTGCCCGTCACTGACAGGCCCTGGCCTCAGCCGCCCGGGGCCATGGCACACGTCATCCTGCTGAGCGTTTCCATGGCCTTCGGAGGTGGGGCACCCAGAGCGCTCGCCAGCCAGTGGGGAGGCCAGGACTCACCCAGCTCCTGTGTGCCACCTGCACCGGCGCTTAGCCACTGGGGCAGGCCAGGCACGGAGCAGTGCCACCCCGGGACCGCTCGGCTCTCACTCCAGCAGAATCCCGTGTCATCCTGGGACTCTGCCAGAGAGCAGCAGGTGGCCTTTTGCTGGGGGAGCGACCCATGGCCGTCGGCTACAGGGACCTGAGGCCTTTTGCAGTCCCGAGCCAGTGAGCTAGATTCCAGCTGAGCAAGGAGCAGAGCAGTGGGAAGCCGGCCTCGCCCCTGCTCCTGTGCCGGGGAGCCTTAGGGGAGCCCAGGTGAATGAACCAGGTCAGCAATCACTTTCTCCGATCCTTCCACGATCCCGTGAGGTGACGAGAGTCTGTGTACATTTTTTTTTCCTTTTTTTCCTGTGGTGCTGGGGATTGAACCCAGCCCTGTGCATGCGAGGCAAGCGCTCTACCACCTGAGCTGTATCCCAGCCCAGTAAATCAATTCCTTAAAAGAGGAAACTCAGACACGGCCTGAGAGTTCTCTTCACTTCTTTCAGAAAACAAACTTTTGGTGCTTGACCATAAAATTCAGTCATTAGTTGAAATACCAAGAGGTGGAATCCTTGTTTTTGGTGAAGGTTATAGAAACGCAACACGTCTTTGGTGACAAGGTCCTAAGATGACAAGTGTTAGTTTGATTAAAATGAGGAAGCCAATTTATTTTGGTCTTTTTCTTGTGGTACCAGGGATCAAGCCCAGGGTTCACATGTGCTAGTTATTTCAGTCATTTTTGTTGATGTTCCTTAATTTCCCTTTTGAAGTTCTCTTCCTTAGCTAATTATAGGACCAGGTGAAAGTATATTTTATTGTTGGCTGGTAGAGTTTCATGGTGCCTTCTTACTTAAAAGTGAGAGGCAAATGGGACTTGGGCCATTTCTTTTCCAAGAAAACAAACTGTATTTCTTTTTTATTTTATTTTATTTTTTAATATTTTGTTTTAGTTGTAGATGAACACAATATCTTTATTTATTTTATGTGGTGCTGAGGATCGAACCCAGTGCCTCACGTATGCGAGGCAAGCGCTCAACCGCTGAGCCATAGCCCCAGCCCCTGTGTTTCTTTTTTAAAGCATTATAATTATACATAGTATTTGGGTTCTTTTTTTTTTGGTACTGGGGATTGAACTCAGGGATACCCGACCACTGAGCCACATCCCCAGCCCTATTTTGTGTTTTATGTAGAGACAGGGTCTCACTGAGTTGCTTAGTGCCTTGCCCTTGCTGAGGCTGGCTTTGAACTTGGGATCCTCTTGCCTTAGCCTCCCCAGCCACTGGGATCACAGGCGTGCACCCCCGTGCCTTGGCATTTTCTACATGAATATAGAGGTGGGGTTCCGTTTGGTACATGCACACATGTCTGTGACAAGCTGTTGTCTACCGTGTTCCCAGTGTCTGCCTGCCCTTCCCGCCTTCCTCCTCTCACTCCTCTCCCACTGTCCTGATCTTCCTTGTGTCTTCATGGTGTCCCATCTCTCTGGCCACCTTCTTTCCCTATTCTGCTCCGGCTTCCACAGACGAGACAGGACATTTGGCTCTTGACTTTCAGGGTCTGGCCTGTCGTGTAGCTTGGTGTTCTTCATTTCCACCCGTTCACCGGCAAGCGCCATTATTTCATTGAGATTGACTTGCCCCCTTCTGTTTGAGCTTTTTGAGGGCCAGCACTCTGTGGAGAGGTGGGTTTTTTGTTTGTGTGTTTTTGGTACCAGGAATTAAACCCAGGAGCACTCAACCAATGAGCTATGTCCCCAGCCGCCCAGCCCTTCTTATATTTTATTTTGAGACAGGTTCTCAACTGAGTTGATTAGGGCCTCACTAATCTGCTGAGGCTGGCTTTTCTTCTCCTTCCTCAGCCTGGCGAGCTGCTGGGGTTGCAGGCATGCTCCACCACACCCAACTCTGGAAAGTTTTTAAACAAAGCTTCCTGACTTTTCCTTAGTGAATTCAAGACACAAAGTACCCTATTATCTAAGTGTTCTGACCAAAGACATTGATTTTAACGTCATTTTCCTGTGATGGTAAGTGGAACAGGGTAGTTGAGAATTTTTTGGAGTTTTGATTCAGAGATGTTTTTTCCCTCAGCTGGGGAAGAACCCAAGGGTTCACATGTGGTAGGCAAACACTCACCACTGAGCTGCGTCCTCGGCTTTTTTATCTTTTATTTTGATACAAGGCCTCACCAAGTTGCTGAGGCTGGCCTCGGTCTGGGAATCCTCTTGCTTAAGCCTCCCAAGTTGCTAGGATTATAGGCACACACCACTGTATCTAGCTTTAATTTTTATTCTGAGACAGGGTCTTTCTAAGTTGTTCAGTCTAGCTTTGAACTTGTGATCTTTCTACCACAGTCTCATAAGTTGCTGGGATTATAGGCATGATTAACACATCAGCTTCAGAGATGTTCTTGCTAATCCTAAATGGGGTTTAGGAATTTCAGAATTACATATATACCTTTAGCAATAGCTTTAATCTACATTCCTGCTGAGAATTTGTGATTATTGTATTGAAAGCCCTTTTAGTAGTTTTCCAGTCATGTAAGAGTTTGCAGAGAGAGAGGGCACTGTAATTATATTCCCACATGTAACTCGTGATTACGCTCTTTATGAAGAAAACAAGGAAAGTCCACATCTTCCCCCAAGGACGACAGATAAGTCAGATGTGTAGTACTGGTCTGGATTTTCCCCCAAGCAAAACAAGACTGTCTGGTGCAGGAAGTGGGGTGCAGGTTTCACTTGGGCTAGGAACTTGTGCCTTCATGGAAGGGCCGTGTGCCCTGATCTTCCCTTAGCCCGTGGCTCCTTTTCAGCTCACCTGGAAACATGACTTCTGGGTTCTCGTAGCACCCATCACTGCAGTATTTAGATCACTTGACAGGAATCCTTTCTAGCCTTTGAGTTAGTGTATGCAGTTGAATTCCTGTTGCTTCTCCACGGGTGTGTTTGTGAGCTCCTTAAGCCTTGCTTAGGAACTTGGCCACAATACTGGCTAAGACTTAACAATAATCAGATGAGAGGTCTTTAGAGCCAAACTCAGGTTCTCTCAAGTTCCTGTAATCATGGAAAAGTTTGTGAAAACTCTTCTGCCTCTTTCACTTGAATGTGCCTTCTGTTCTCATGAACACAGGCCTGACAGACACAGCCCAGGACCTGGGGTCACAAACACCAGACCTGGCATTTTATTAGGCCCTTGTTTGGGCCTCTGGTAGATTGCGGTCTTCAGGACCCATCCTGAGCCATGTGCGGTGCTGTGGACATTGTGCAGGCAAGGCCCCGGGGCCCTGCCTTGAACCTGCCTGGGCCCCTGCCTCCCTGTGTATCTGACCCCCCTGCCACGCCCCCTCCGCCCGTCCCCATTATGCCCTGTCCTGTGATTACATCCCAGGCGTTAACAGTGCTCAGTAGTCATGTCTTTGGCAGCATGTGCCTCCTGTCTGGCTCTTCCTTCTCGTAGCTAACTGTCTGTCTTGGTCCATAGAGAAGGCCCGTGGCCTACCATATATACAGTAGGCTCTCAAGAAATATTTGTTGAACGGACGACTAATTGGTAGGAGACCCAGACCAGAAATGTGTGAAAATACTAAAGCATAAAACCAAAATATAAAAACAAGAACGCCACTAACAACAGCCAGGCCAGATTTATGCATAAATGCCAAAAATGTGCTGTAGTAACTAGAACCAGATGGGACTGGGCACAGAAGACTTAGGGAACTAGACGAGTTCTAAGTAGTTTTCACTTGGGACAGGGGCCATCAGCAGTCACGGCTGGGGAGGCCATTCGTTTGCAAACGGGCCAGGCTGGGCATGAGCAGGATGATACGGGAGCTGCAGGTGGGCTTTCTAGAAAGTGGCTTCCAAGCCTGTGACTGGGGATGGGGTTGGCTTGGAGTCCGTCTTGTCCTCCTCATATGTTTTGGTTCACAGGACGGACAGCCGTTGGCAGGGCTGATCCAGGATCACATGGTCTCAGGTGCGAACATGACCACTCGAGGTTGCTTTTTCACCCGGGAACAGTATGTGGAGTTGCTGTACCGAGGACTCACAGACAAAGCCGGGCGCGTGAAGCTCCTTCCCCCCGCCATCCTGAAGCCCTTTCCACTGTGGAGCGGGAAGCAGGTAGGTGGCGTGTTCCCAGGACAAGGCCAGGGTGGCTCCGTGCTGGAGCGCTTGCCTGCATGCACGAGGCCCTGGGTTCCCGCCCCAGAACTGCAACACAAAACAAACAAAACCCAGGATCAGTCTGCTTTGCTGTTTGTGTGAGGTCCCTGCATCTGAAGGATTCTCACCTGCCGTTGGTGTCCTTGTAATCCAGATGTGGTAGTCAAAGCCGTGTGCCGGTGGCAGCAATAGTGACATTTGCTGGGTGTGACGAGCTTTGCTGAATGCATTAGATACTTCATCTGATTCGATTCTCACAGCCGACTGTAGTGGATGGTCTGCTGGGAGGAGGTGACAACCTGAGACTTAGAAAAGCTAAGCCACATGCCCAAGACCTTGGGAGACAGGATCGACGTTCATCCTGGACTTCCCAACTCCTGAGCGCCACACCCTACTTCTCTGGGGCACTTGCCTAGCTTCTCACGGTGTGGTGACCATCCTGTAGGACAGGTGTGGTCCCCGTTCTTGGCTGGCCTCTGCAGTCAGCCACATGGCAGCTATGGCTTACCACGCAGGCCTTGGCTCCTCCTCTGTAGAAAGGGGTTTGGAGGGTGGTCCCTTGGGCCCTTCCTGCTTTCCCAATCTCTGTCTGTGGACCTGGGACCTCAGTGGGTAAGGTTCACCCTGGATGAACTTCACTTGGTCCTAGTTTGATGTTCTGTTAAATTCAGTTTGCTACTGTTTTGTTCAGAATGGGTTTTGCATCTCTGTTCCTGAGGCTGTTGGACAATAGTTGTCTTGTGGTATCTTTGGTTCTGGTATCACGGTATCAGGCATCATAGAACAGTATCTGTTATTAAGTGTGGTATTTTGGTATTTGGTGTCAGGTATCAAAGAAAAAGTTGGGATATATTTCCACTTCCATTTCCTGTAAGCGTTTGTGTAAAATGGATATCATTTCTTCCTCAAATACTTGTTAAAAATCACCAGCGTCAGCATCTGACCCTAGAGCTTCTTTGTGTGAAGGTTTTTGTTATAACTTTTGAAAAGTTTGACTCGTATGGGAAGAATTTTTTATTGAATTTCTCTTTTCTTTAATAGATGGCTATGGTTTGAACATGTCAGCTGGAGTTTATGTGCTGGGAATTTGATTCCTGGTTCAGAAGTGGACCTGGGGCTGGGGTGGACCTCAGTGCTGGGGCACTTGCCTGGCTTGCTGAGGCCACAGCACCGCAGAACAGCCAGAAGAACCTTTCACAGGTGGTGAGGCCGGGAGGGCTGCTCTCCTGACTGGATTCTTGCTGCTATAGTGGTGATACTGGCACCAGGGCAGGGACCTCCAGAGGGGTCCAGGGTCCAGGTTCTTGGCATCCAGAGCAAAAAATTGAGTTCGGTGCAAGAGGCTTACAGGCAGGGCAGAGGTTCATTAGAGGTGCAGGTAACACTGGGTGGACAGAATGGGCTGAGCCATGACCTGGCTCAAGGACCCGTCTACACAGTGGAGCTCGCTTTTATTGGGCTGTACTAGTGCCCCCCCCTTCTTCCCTTGGTGGCTCTAGGGTTGATTGGCAGCTTGATAGCTGAATTTTATGTAGTTTCTACTGCCCCTGCATAAGTTTCTTTTTCCTGTAGAAAACAGCACAGAGGGGTAGCCAACTGCAATGCTAATGATACGTTAATCAGCACCAAGTTGACCCTAGGTCGGTCTCTTGGGCTCTTGTGCAAGCCCAAGACTAGGGGCTTTTCCTTTGTGGTCTTGAATTCCCCTCTGGTCATCTGGCTTCCTCCCTTTAACTATAGAAAGGGGCTTTGGAGCCCTGCACAGTAGCACACGCCTGTAATCCCAGCACTTTGGGAGGCTAAGACAGGAAGATCCCAAGTTCAAAGCCAGCCTCACCAAAAGTGAGGCGCTAAGCAACTCAGTGAGACCCTGTCTCTACATAAAACACAAAATGGGGCTGGGGATGTGGCTCAGTGTTCGAGTGCCCCTGAGTTCAATCCCGGGTACCAAAAAAGAAAAATGGGGCTTCAGGTGGAGTGTTATGAGGGTCTTGGGTGGAATAGGAAGCCCCAAATGATGATCTCCCTCCCCTTACCCCACCTCCTACCCAGCAGTGGGAGTTAGTCTTTATAAAGGGTGAATTGGGGCTGTGTATGCCTGCTCCCCAGCCTTAGGCCTCCCTGGCCTCCAGAACTGGAAGGAAATACATTCCAGTTCTTTATAAATTACCCTGTCTGTGGTGTGGTGTTACAGCAGCACAGAGTGGACCAAGACATAGACATGGGGCTATTTAGGCTTCTCTTTCTTCTTGGGTGAGCTTTAGTAGTTGTGTTTTTCAAGGATTTGTGCGATCCATCTGAGTTGTTGAGTTTATGGACATAGTTATTCATGGTAGCCTTTGTACTGGTCTCGTCTCTCATTGCTGACATTGATGATTTCTTTCTCTTTTCCTGATGTGTTTGTCTAGAGTTATCTGTTTATTGCCTTAGAAGAACCAGTTTTTAGTTTCACTGACATTCTCTAGTCTTCTCTTTTCTAGTTCATTGATTTCACACTGATCTTCATTAACTTTCTTTTTTGCTTTGGGTTTAATCTTTTTTTTTCTAGGTATTTCAGGTTGAAGCTGAAGTCATTGATTTAAGATCCTTTTTTAAAAATATAGACATTTTGTGTACAAATTTACTCCTGTTCTTAAGAGACATTACATAAGTCATGTTATATTTTTACATTTATCCACTTTAGAATACTTTCTCATTTCCATTTTCATTGTTTTGACCTGTGAATTATTTTAAGTACCTTATTTTGTTTTCAAATATTTAAGGACTTTCCCAATATCTTAATACTGAGTTCCAGTTTGACTCCTTTGTGGTCAGAGACCATCCTCGAGGTGACTTGAATCCTTTTAAATTCATGGAGACGTGTGTGAAGGGGTTGTGCGTGGGCTGTCCTGGGAAGTGGTCGGGTCTGTGTCCTTGCCGATCGGCACCTCCTCGCCTGGTGTGCAGTGTCTTGAGAGCTGGTGCACATGCATGCGGCTGCTGTTCTGGGCAGGGCACGTAGGGTCGCCGCTCTGTCCTGACCAGTGGTAGAAGTTGACCTAGCAGAATGGATGGGGTTCTGCAGCGTGGAAATTGGTGTCCAGGTCAGTATCTTCAGGGATTGGCAGGTGTTTTCTCGAAGGACGGTAGTGCTTCCTTTGGCTTTGCCGGCCGAGGTCTGGGCTGCAGCCACCCAGTCTGCGGCTGTAGTGCGAAGGCAGCCAAGGACGCAGCAGGCAAAGGACAGGGCTGCCACCAGCCCAGCTTCAGTTGCAGGAGCAGGTGGCGGGTCAGGTCTGGCCTGCAGGCCGTGCAAGTAGTGTATTCAGAATAGATCCAGACAGTGGATATAGAATATGTAGCTAAGCCCACAGACGTATTCCTTCCTGTGACTGGGAGTCAACCTGGGAAGTCGTTCAGAATGTGGAAAAGCTACTTGAAAAAGCGGTGTGACCCATTACCAGAAGCAGATTCCTGGCAGGGCTGAGGACAGGACGCACACTCGCGTGCTGAGATGTTAAGTAGCTGCTAAAAGGGGTGATTCTGAAAGGCCACAGCAATCTGAGACCGCGCTGTGGGGTGGTGTGGAGGAGCGGGGCGCAGGGTTCCCTGGGCCACGGCAGCCCTGTGTGAAGAAGGTCAGAGCAGGAGTGGTTGGTGGTGGGGATCCTTTCTTTCTCCATTTTAGTATTTCTGGGTTGTGGTGGTCACTTGTAACAAATGAAATTGGAAAGCAGACTCAGACTTTCTTGAGTGTTTCTGTGCCCCCACCCCCGGAGACCCCAGAAGGATGCCCCCTCCTCCCTCCCCATGCCCCAGGGGGATGCGTCCCCCAGGATGACCCCCGGGAGATGTGCCCTGGTAGGATGCTCCTCCTCCCCCCTAGGCCCCAGGAGGATGCCCCCCGGGGCTGTTTTTATGGGGGTGAGAAGGGCAGGAGTGCCCCGTGGTGGAGTTCCCTCTTGGACCCCATGGGGCTGCAGAGGAAGGCTGCTTGGAGTCGGGAAAGGAGAGCTGAGTTTATTCTGCAACCCCTGAAAAGGAGCCTGAGGCTCTTCCTGGTTTCCTGCAGCCTCTGGCGCTGCTGCTAGCGAGTCCGAGGTCCCCACACAGGCTGGGCATGGTGGCTTGTAGCCCTGTAATCCCTTAATGGCAGGAAGATCACAAGTCTGAGACAACAGCCTGGGCAGCAAGGCAAGATCCGCCTCAAAATGAAGTTGCCAGGACTGTAGGTGTAGCTCAGTTCCCAGTGCCAGGAGAGGAGAGGAGAGGGAGAGCATCTGCCCGTGGCCGCAGCTCCCCAGCACGGAGCTGGATGAACGGGCTGCAGGAGGAGGCCGAGTGTCTCCTGCAGGAGGAGGCCGAGTGTCTCCAGCACTCGGTTCCCCCGCCACGCTGGCAGGTCCTCCCTCTGCGCCGCTCCCACCCCGGCACCTATCCATCTTCCTGCGAGTGACCTCTGGCCCCTCAAACAGGGCCACCACGGAGACCGCTGGGCAGACATCAGGCACGCAGCTGCCGGGTCGGAGGGCACCCGCCACTCTGGTGGCTTAGTGAGCACTTTCCCAGAGTGCTTGTAGGGAGACACTCCACTAGCGGGGCGAGGCTTGCGGGTTGCCTCGTCCTCAGCAGAACTCGACTGCACTGCTGCGGGTGGTTTCGGGGCATGGGCCTACTTGATGAGCCGTCTGGATGGGGATGCAAGGCATCTCTTTGTCTCTCCATGTGCTTAGTGGCCATTTGGATGTCATCTTTTGTGAAGTGCCTGTTACAGTCTTTTGCCTGTTTTCTGTTCTGTGTCCTCTTACTGTAGGTAAAAGGTTTGTTGTCTGATTTTGTGGGGGTTTTGGTGCTGGAGATTGAACTGAGGCCCAGGGAAGAGCTTTAAAATACATGTTTTGGTGGAAGTCCTTGCTGGATATATGGACTGCAAACACCTACTTGATGTCACCTTTCACCTGCTCTGTTTTCTAAGGATGAGCTCTTCACTGTGGTGGTCTGTGATTCCCTGACCTTTGCCCTCTGTGCCTGGTCCTGGGAGGGACTATCTGCCTGCTCCGACACTGTTGCCTGATAGCCTGTCATTTCACCTTTCGCGCGTGGGTCTGAGGTGAGGCAAGGGTGGGATTCACTTTTTGTTTCCCATCTTGGTTTGATGGCAGTTATAATGTCCAGCAGAGGCTCTTCAGCATTGCCTCGTCGTGAGCCGAGCAGCGGTGTGCGGGGTCTGTGCCAGGGCTCCTCAGTTCCGCTGGTCTCTGGTCCAGCCACCTGCCCTACACGGCCTTGTTATGGTAGCTTGGTGTTAGATCTGAATGAGCGGAGTCGCCGCCCTGTTCTTCAGCCCTGTCCTTTGTGCGTCCATGCAGCTGAGGAAGCTGGCGAGTTCACACGCACCACACGCCTGCTGGGTTCTCGTCTGAGCTGTGGTTTTAACGTGAGTAGCGGCCCCCAAAGGTCCACGTGTTAGAGCTTGGTTCCCTGGGTGGCGGTATCGGGGATGCTGTGGACCTAAGAAGTCTGTAGGTCATTGGGAATGTGTCCTCAAAGGGGACTGTGGGACCCCTGCCTTCCAGGGTTTGGTTTGGGGTGAGTTGTTTGTTGCCCTCTGGCTCCTGTGTGCTCAGTTTGCTCTGCCACCATCCAGTGCCCTCACCAAGGGCCCAAAGAATGAGGCCACCCCCCTTTGAACTGAAACCTCCAGAAGCATGAGCTAAGTAAACGTGTTCTCTTGATAAGCTAATTGCCTCCGGCATTTTGTTGTAGTCATGGGAAGCTGACTGATACACATTGCATCTGTGGATCACGTTGGGGAGTCTGGCGTGTTTGCAATACCAAGTCTTCTGAATTACAGACAGTCAGTTACGTAAGCCTGTACATCTCTCACCCATTTCACTTCTAGGTGTTGCTCTTACAAATGATGATGTTTCGTTTTCTATTCACAGTTGGTAGATAGCAGCACAATTAATTTTTTTATATGGTCCTTGATAAATTTAGCTCTCTCATCTCCACCCTTCATGTTCTTTTTAACTGCAGAAGTGTTAGTTCATTGTTAAACATCCTTCCCAGACCCGCACTCCATACTGCATACTGCACGCATGCTCCCGCAGAGGGTGGAGGGGATGGGGCTGCGTCGTGCCAGCCCTGGGACTGCTCACAAGCACCAGGAACCGTGGTTGCCTTGGGCATTTAATTCTGAACTTATATTTAAAATCACTCTTCCTGGTGCCTGAACATGGATTTTCCTCATCATCAGGCACATGGACCCCAGTGTTTTCTGTCTATAAAATGGCTCCATTCGAATGAGCCACTTGTTCCTGGAAAGGGAAGTCCGTTGTGTTAGGTGGTCTCAGGCGGCTAGGACTTAGGTCCTCTTTGTTCAGCAGTCGGTCTCTGGGTGTTTTTAATTGGCACGATAGTGGTGTGTACAGGGGCAGCGTGGCTTCCATCTGGGCGCAGTGTGTGGGAGGGTAAGTGGGCGTCCGTCGCCTCGCTCCTTCGCCATTTCTCAGTGTCGAGGCGTTCAGTCTCCTATGGCTCAGGCTGCCCTCGCACTGGCGTACCCCGTCCTGCCGCAGCCTCCCGGTCGCTGGGTCAGGTGTGTGCCCCCACCCCTGCCTCTTGCAGCTCTTCTGAAAGAAACCGTTGTTATTGCCGACCATAGTGAGGCCCTGGGCTGGCGAGCTCTAGGAGTCACCGTCCTTACCCAGCGGCAGAAGAGCTCTTCTGGCTCCCATGAACAGGTGAGGGCCTGTGCTGTTCGCCTTCCGTGCGTGGCTTATTTCAGTTAGCGCACAATGTCCTTCACTCCCGTCCATGTTGCTGCGCATCGCAGGATTTCTTTCTTTTTTTTTTTTTAAATATTTTTGTAGCTGTAGATGGACACAATGTCTTTATTTTATTGCTTTGTATGTGGTGCTGAGGATCGAACCCAGGGCCTCACGCATGCCAGGCAGGCGCTCTTCCGCTGAGCTACAATTCCAGCCCCAGGATTTCATTTTTTTTTTTTAAAATGATGTGCTATTTTTTTTTATATCTTTATTTATTTTATGTGGTGTTGAGGATCGAACCCAGTGCCTCAAGTATGTGAGGCAAGCACTCAACCGCTGAGCCATAACCCCAGCCCCCCAGGATTTCATTTTTAATGGCCAAATAATACTCCATTGTATCCTCGGGTCACATGAGCAGACCCTAGCTGTGTCTTGGCTACTGTCGACGCTGCCGTGAGCATGGGAGTACACAGACCTCTTTGGCGTCCCATGGCCTTTCCTCTCAGTGTGCCCTGTACAAGCAGAGCTGGTGATGGTTCTAGTTGTGGTTTCAGGGAAGCCCTCACGCTGTTTCCTGGAGGGCCGCACTGATCTGCACGCCCACCAGCAGTGTACGAGTTTCCCTTTCTCTGCACCCCTGACAAGAGGTCTCCTTGGACATGCCCGGGCATGACCGTGGGCACGTGCCCCGCGGGCGTGCTTGCTTGCCGATTGCCCTGTGACTCATTTGGTCATGTGGTTCTGGGCTCACTCTGCAGACAGACCGCCTCGGGGTCACGCTCAGTGACAGGAGTGTGCAGTGGTGGGTTAACTGTCCCTCTGTGTTAGCAGGCACTTAGATTCCTAGCTGATTGTACCATTCTAGCCAGTGCTGTGGTGGATACTTGTTCACGTATATGCTATTTTACTTTCATAGGCACAACTTT
>PVHX01002492.1:0-15938 GCA_004024805.1 Geosciurus inauris
TCCATCCATCCATCCATCCATCCACCCATCCATCCACCCATCCATCCATCCATCTCTCCATCTCTCCATCCACTCATCCAAACATCTACTCACTTATCTATCCATCCATCTACCCACCCACTCACCCACCTCCAGTGGGTTTATAAGACACTCAAATGAAAGCCAAATTATTAATGGCTTCTGTGACTTGTATACTCCCTTCCTCACCATCGCCCATCCCCTTCATCTCCTGTACTCTCCTCCCAGTTTCCTCTGCTCTAGACACAGCAACCTCCGAGCTCCTCTCTCGGTCAGAGGCTGCCTCGGTGCCTTCACACATGGTGTTTCTTCTCCCCGGACAACTCTGCCATTGCATGTCCTCATGGCACCTCCCTCCTTCCAAGTTTTTACTCAAATGCTTCCCTGTCTGAAACCCTCCATCAGCTGGGACTGCTCTCCCCCACCCTCAGCCTTTGTCTGCTTTCCTGATCACTTTTCCCATACTCTTGAGCATGTAAAACGTATGTGTCCTTCCTCACCTCTCAGTGGAACATTAATTCTGTAATGAAGGGATTTTTGCTGTTTTGTTTATTGCTATGCTCCCGGCACCCCAAAGAATCCCTGGCACATAGAATGTGTTGGATAAATCCTGGCTGCATTCATGAATGAAGACACGCAAACAGCTCTGTGAAAGTTTCCATTCCACTACTGGAGAGAATTCAGCCCTGACTTTTTGGTGAGCCTTTGTGCAAACTCACTTTATCCCTTGTGCTGCACAGGCTGAAACTCAAGTAAGAGTTAATATGCGCCTAGTGCCCTTAGGAAAAGTCTTGAACTTTCCATGCAAGCTGTGAACTTGGCTCCTACTGACTTCTTGTCCTGCTTAGAAAAACCTGAAGGCAAGGAAGGGGAAAAGGGAGCACTTCACACATTCATCTTCAAAGCCCTTAATAAACCTTCAAGTAATTAATTCTCCTGGCTCCGGGGAAGTGGATTTTATTGTCTCTGCTCTGACAACAGGGAAATGACTGTGCTGGGAGTTCCATCATTTTCCCAGGACCACAGAGCCAGCAGAGTGGAGCCAGAAAGTCACTGGCACTCACTGAGCTTCTGGCCGGGTGACCTCCAAGTTCCCTGTTGGTGGCAGAGGGATGGAGGGAACTGGCAGGTAGTTTCGGCAGTCTTGGAGCAAAGCCGTTTCTCTTTTTGAGAGAATTTTGGGAGCTGGGCGCTCCAGAGGCTTCAAAGAAATGGGAACAGAACACACTTGGAGTCTCAGGTGTATGTCGAGGCTCAAGTATCACCTTGACGTGAGAAGCAATGAGCTCTTTCCTACCACAGAGCAGGACAAGAAAGGAGATAGACAAAGCGACTTCTGCTACGCCTGGCTGACCTGGGTCCGTCGATGACTCTAACTCCACCATTCCAGACTTTTCCCTCATTTCTTTGTTTTTTCAGAAAAATCGACTTATCTGATATTCCATTCTGCCAATGGTCTACTTTCCGAAAGAAATAACATCAATGGGTTTGAGTAAGAATATTGATGGAGAGCCAGGCACAGTGGCGCACGCCTGTAATCCCAGCTCTTTGGGAGGCTGAGGCAGGAGGATCGTGAGTTCAAAGCCAGCCTCAGCAACGGTGAGGCATTAAGCAACTCAGTGAGACCCTGTCTCTATATAAAACACAAAACAGGGCTGGGGATGTGGCTCAGTGGTCGAGTGCCCCTGAGTTCAATCCCCAGTAACCACTCCCTGCAAAAAACCCCTCAGAATATTGATGGGTTCTCAAGAAATTAACTTTCTCACAGCTATTATCTGCATGCTGATATTTTTCTGTATGCTTTAGGTTAGAAAACTTGAGTTTTAGCTTCTGCCACTAATTATGCATATATCAAGTTGGGTCTTGGTTTTCCCATCTATTAGATAAATAATCACAAAAACCCATTTATAAATACCACATATTAGACAATGCTCTAAGTCATTTAAAGCCAATTATCTTATTTAACCCTCACAACTCTGAGATAGGAATTATTTTTCTTTCAGTTTTAATGATGAGGAAACTGAGGCATGGAGAGGTTCAGTGATTAATCTCAGGTGGAGAAGCAGAAGGTGTCAGAGGTGAGATTGGATCCAGATATCCTGGCTCTAGATTACATACTCATACCACTACAGTACAGGGGTTGTTTTGAACCATCCACAGGAAAAGATTTCCATGCAAATGTCAGTTCCAGTGTAGCTTGTATTCAGTCGGTCACAGTGGTGCAGGCCTGTAATCCCAGAAGGTTGGGAGGCTGAGGCTTGAGGATCACAAGTTTGAGGCCAGCTTCAGCAACTTAGTGAGACCCTGTCTCAAAATAAAAAATAAAAATGGCTGGGGATGTAGCTCAGTGGTAGACCACCCCTGGATTCAATCCCTAGCATCAAATAATGAATAATAATAATAAAATAAACCTTCCACCAAAAATGAAGAAAACTAGCCAAAAAAAAAAAAAAATCCTCGAAATGACTTTTGTAAGAATTGGGGTCACACAGTCAGAATTGGTGGGAATCAGATGCTAGAGAGAAGGAAGCATCCAGAGGACATCTTCCAGTCGATCCCAGCTCTTTCTGTAAAGATTTTGGTGAATCCGTGATGCATGGTAGAAGATGAGCAGAAGGTGGCACCTTGCGGGCCGGGGAGATGGAGGTTGGATTTGAGGCTTCCAAAGTGGCTGGTCCACGGGAGGCATCTTGTGGATGAGAGGCAACCACAGAAACCCGAACAGAAACCCGAACACCCAAATGTAAGCACGGTTTCTAAAGAGGCTTGGGAGCAAGACTTTCAGGAGCACAGAAGAAAGTAGCATTTGAGAGGCCATGGAATGAGCCTGGGAACCAGCAGCTGTTGTGTCTTGGGGGAGACAGATGTTGGAGTCATCCTCTACCAGGTGGAACAGCCCTGGTAGGCACCCTGGACTCTTAGCTCAGACTCCACGGGGCCATGGACCAGGAACAAGTGCCAGATCTTAAGAGTAAAACTGAGCTGGGTGCGGTGGTGCACGCCTGTAATTCCAGGGGCTCAGGAGGCTGAGGCAGGAGGATCGCGAATTCCAAGCCAGCCTCAGCAATTTAGTGAGGCCCTAAGCAACTTAGTGAGACTTTGTCTCTAAATAAAATATAAAATAAGCCTGGGGATGTGGCTCCAGGGTCATATACCCCTGAGTTCAATCTCCAGTGCCCACATCTACCCCCTCCCCAAAAAAGGTAAAACAAATGAAATTAGAGGAGCCCAGCAAAGTTGGGAATCAGTCCCTATGCCGTCGAGGTCGTAAGCTTGGCGTCTATCTGCCCTCGAGGCCCCAGGAAGGACCTCATCATCAGCCAGTATGTGGACAGTTGTTCATACCGGACATTCATTATTCAGCCCCACACTATGAGGCACGGTAGAAAAGGACCCCAGGACGGAAACACAACAGGAGCCCCCACACATGCGCACACATGTGATTGAAGTGAAGTTTTCAGATGGGAAAACAAATCCCCATCATCCAAACGGGAAGGTTTATCTGACGGGGACTTGAACCGTTCATGTTTTTAAAATTACTAAAAAGGTGTAGAACATCCCAAGAGAACTGAAACCTGTTTTTTTTTCCTTTTAAAAGAATCAAAGGGAAGTTCTGGACTTGAAATATGTAATTGGAATATATAATTTTATAGAGGATTATAATAGCTGGTTAGACTGCGGAGAGGATTCGTCAGTGAAGAGCCAGGTGAGGGGGAGATAAACACGCAAGTGTGAGGCACAGAACTGGTGACGAGTGGTCCTTAAAAGGGGGGAAATGACATGGGCACCGCAAGAGGGGGTTAGATGAGTACCACGGGAAGGTCAGGGACAGAGAGGAGGGTGAATGTGGGGACAGCACGTTTGAAGACAGAGCAGGTGAGATTTTTTTGCAAAACCGAGAACAGATGCCAGAACTCTAGGAAACCAGTTCACTATGAGAAACCACAGTGAGAAAATCACAGTGAAGCTTCTGGAACCTAAAAACACAGAGACAATGTTAAGAGCATCTAGCACACATAACACCTCACTTTCTTTGTTCCTTTTTCTTTCTTTCCTTTTTTTTTTTTCTGTACTAGGGATTGAACCCTGCATGCTTAACCACTGAGCCACCTCCCCAGTCCTTTTCATTTTTTTTATTTTGAGACAGGGTCTCCTAAGGCGCTTAAGGCCTCACGAAGTTGTGGAGGCTGGCTCTGAGCTTGGATCCTCCTGCCTCAGCCTCCTGATGCTGGGATTACAGGTGTGCGCCACTGCGCCCCAGTAACACATCACTTTCAAAGAAACGACTGTGAGGCTGATGCTTGGCTTAACAAGAAGGCAGAACCCACGTCTGATCAACCCTTAGCGGAGCCCCTCATGGACGGGGTGCAAAAGATCCCAGGCTCCAATAGACCTGGGCTGAGATGGGGCTAGGTGAGGCTGTGTCTTTGCTCTCTTTGGCTTTGATATCTTTCAGGGTTTGGCCATCTGGGCCCTCTGGGCCATCATAGTGTGCCTACCTGGTGCAAACCAGTTTCTGGATCCAGGCCAGACTTCCATCAAATTCCACCCACCCAAATGTAAACCAGAGGCTTGAGCTGCAGTTCAAGTCCTACTAAGTGCTGAGTTCAAGTCCTACTAAGTGCTGCCTCTTAGTGGCTGTGTGACCTCGGGCAGGGTCACTTTATCCAGCAAGGGAAGCATCGGCTTCTGCAGTTATAAAGTAGATTCAACAAGAGTCCCTGCTTTGCAGTGTTCAATGAATGAATGCTTGCAAAGCACCCATTAAAATAGTGTAGACCTTCCCAGCTGGGGAGCTGCTACTGTTATTCTGCAGTGAGAGATCCCCCATCCGGCTGGGTGCTGAGTTCCATGCATATAGTAACTCTCTCCCTGACTCCACACTCACTCGGCTTTCCTCCCTTGTAGGACATATTGGGGGGGGGGTGCATGGATCTTACCACCTGACGGATTGGAGAGCAATAGATGCACATGGGGGGTTATTGCCCTTTGACTCCTCCTGGTGTCAAAGAAGAATCCATGGCTCATCCACAGGGGGACATCCCAGGGACCTCACCATCCTCCAGTGAACTTCAGGTGGCTTGCTCTGAGTATGTTTCTCCTCCAGAGACGTATTGGGTCAGGCCAGTAGTAGATAATACGTTCTGAGCTTCCCGCTAGGATACATCAGTGGCTTTTGTAGGATCCAGAAGAGCATCATTCATACCCACAAATCCTTTGAGGGATCACCCGAGAAAGTTTCAGTTCCCCCCTGTCCTGGTAGAGGCCATACCCATTCTAAGTGTTGGACCTCCGTCACTCTCCCGCTAGAAATAAAAATTTATCAATTTAATCCACAGTCACCCTCTGCCTTCCAGGTGAGACATCACAAAGATTGAGGAAGCAGGCCTCAGTTTCCCAGTATCCTCGCAAGTTCACTGGCAAACATTTTGCTATTGTTTTGAGGGTTGAGATAATTCCCGGGATGCCTGCTTACTCAGAGGAAGAGAAGCAGTACAGAGAAGCAAGATATGGCTTTGAAATCAGGTGGCCCTGGCTCAAAAGTTGGCTCAGCTAATGGCCAGGTGACATTGGAAGTCACTTTATTGGGCTGGGTTAGTTTTTGCAATCTATGATGTTGGTTAATGAAACATCATTATGGTGAGAAATATTCAAGGTGCCCGCTGGATACCATCCCTGGGAAGCCCCGGGTGAGTGGTGGTTGTTCTCATTATTTCCTTTGTTAGACAACTTCACATAGTCAAAGATCTGGAAATCTCTGTATTTGGAAGAACTTCCCTTGTGTGCTCTTACCAAAACATGAATTCATACCCAGTCTTGCAGGACTTAAAGCCCACCCATTTTCCTGTGAACCAATAACACTAATAAAATATTTTGGCCCCAAGAACTGGTTCTTTCAAAGTACTAAAACTGTGGTTAAGCCCCTACAGTTGTTTGGGAGAATTGAGAGGTCTTAGGGGGTCAACAGGATGTGGCGAGGCCAACCTTAGCATGTCGTGGGAAAGCAACATAGCAACTTGCTGCATCTAGGCAAATGGGGTCTCAAGGAGGGATCCATCAGGAAGTCACAACAGCCCCTCAGTCATTCTGGGCTGCCTATGCAAGATAAGCCTGGGTGTGGGAGAGATGGCCAGGTGCCCAACAAGTGTGTGACCTCACCATTTCCACACTGAGGAGTTGTCCCTCGAGGTGGATCATGTAGGCTGGGGCAATATTTCCTGACCTTATAGCTGGCTCTTACTCATGCAATATGAGCAGATGTGCCCAGGCCGGAGACTGCAAAAAGCTGTAAGGCTTCTTCAAGCTCTTTTCCTCCAGCTAGTGTTTGGCTGCAGAAGATTGGGAGGTCCTGCAGGGTACTAGATCCACAGGATGTTACACACCTGAATCTTTGAATCATTATATGGATGAATACCCACACTGGACCTTTGTGTGAGCTTACAAAATAAATCTATGTTGTGTTAAAGTCACGAAAATATTTTGGCTTTTTTTGTTATAGCAGCTAGTGTTGCTCTAATACATCATGTTCAGTACCCTAAATTCCAAAAGCCTTAGTGCCCCTGCTCACTCTTAACTTGGCACCTATGAGATGGTGACTCTAGTACCTCTTGGTTTCACCAGCTATACCTTGATGCTTTAAAATTCAATGAGTGAAAAATACTAATCATACCAAGTGTTGATGAGGACGTAGAGGAACCGGACCTCTCTCGTGTGCAAATGAGTATAAAATGGTGCAGTCTCTTTGTAAAAACAGGTTGATGGTCTCTTCAAAGTCTCTACAGTGAGGGCTGGGATTGTAGCTCAGCGGTAGAGCGCTTGCCTTGTATGCGTGAGGCACTGAGTTCGATCCTCAGCACCACATAAAAATAAATAAATAAAGATATTATGTCCATCTATAGCTAAAAAAATATTTTAAAAAAAGTCTCTACAGTGAGTCTGCTAGAAAGACAATCTTCAAAAAGGAGGAGGAGGAGGAGGAGATCCTCCTGCCTCAGCCTCCCAAGACGCTGAGATTACAGGCATGTGCCACTGCGCCTGACCTGAGACAGTTCTGAAGGGTACTTTGCTTCCACCAAGCAGAATTTCTCAGGCATCACATGGTATATTTTGTGACCATCCCAAAGATGATGTTCTGGCCATGCCACCAATGGCATATGATACTCTGGGAGAGCAGACGCCGCCACACTCCGTCACCCATTACCACATTTTAGCCTAGATGATGGGGCCTGCAGAAGCTTTGCCATGACGTTGTTTTACTTACAACTTCATGGCCAGCCCTCTTCTCTTGATAATTCCTGTCTTAATGAAGCTGTGCAAACAAACTAGCTGTGTTACACAAAGCAGTTGTGTTTTTGTGGAAAAAACCTGGTTTTCAATCGAGTAACAGCTCTTGTAGATCAGGCTGGAATATTCTGTTTTCGGATGTCTCTGCTCCACAGCACAAGGGGAAAGGAAACAGACCTTGGCTTTGTTGGGGTTTTGGAAACCACGTTTGGTGGAGAGACGCGGGTGTGTACGTGAACAGTCCCTGGCCCAGCTTTTGGCTTCAGTCGAAATAAGTAAACTCCAAAGTCATCCAAAAAACTCATCACGGGGGCGGCTTTGGGGTAAGAACGGCTGTTTCTCCCGTGGCCTTTGTGATTAATACACCAGATTCATAAATACACATATGTATTATACACACATCCATTTTTATATCAATAGAAAATGCTTTCCAGATGTGCGTTTGAGGTGATATAGGCCTCGCGTTGCTGACTTTTTATTTTCTGTTAGGTCTCAGCCCAGCCCGGCACACAGTCTATTGTTTTTATATCAAAAAGACGGGTCTTACCTGCTTAATAAGCTGGAGGAATTCGCGGCAACCTGGGGGAACGAAGGAATGCAGCTTTCGGATCCGATTAGAGAGATGTGGCCGGGTCCCCAGGGTTCTCAGGTTCAGCTGCCTCAGCCTACAATGTCATCCATTGTCTCCTGCAGCCATGTGCTGAAGGATTCAGGTTTCTGTGTCCCTGTGCCCTGTGTGCACAGCCCTGGAGCACCCAGAAAGGAGCTGACCACTTGGCTTTCTCTGTTGGCCCTTGGCCTCTTGACTATTTCTGCAGGTGTTTTTGTGGAAGCCTTTGAGCGGGTGGGGGCATACATAAGGGACGCATGGGTTTTGGTGCCTCTTAGGGAAGTCCATAGTC
The DNA here is from genome assembly GCA_004024805.1 of Geosciurus inauris. Taxonomy (NCBI): domain Eukaryota; kingdom Metazoa; phylum Chordata; class Mammalia; order Rodentia; family Sciuridae; genus Geosciurus; species Geosciurus inauris. Next base: position 8,205 of record PVHX01002492.1, read on the forward strand.
ATTTCTGTTTGGTTTGTGGGTGGCAGGAAGCTCTGGAGCAGAAGCTTACCAGCTATGTGACCTTGACCAAGCCCCCTAACCTCTGTGAGACACAGATAGCTCATCTGCAGACTGTGGATCATGACACTTCTTATGCCTTGTTGGGTTATTGTAAAGATTAAATGAGATGCTGCATAGAAAGCTCTTAGGCCAGAGCCCAGCACAGAACAAACCTTGAATAAATAGTAGCTAATATTGTTATTATGAAGGTTTAACTTAAGCCTGGACGCACACTAATTTCCCCACGGTAGACCCTTAGTTGAGATGTAGGTAGAAGCAAAGTGTCTGCTAGAATTCTTTCTTAGATCTACCTTGAAGTTTCTCTTGAAATGTCCCCATTTGGGCACATCTCCCAGAGCTTTGGAAACAAACAAGGTGTCCTAATATTTTGGAGCCACATCAGTGACTTTGGACTCTAGTTAAGTACCCCCCCCCGCCCCCTTTTTTTTTTTTCCTCTTTGGAAAGGCCTGCGCTGGTTTTGGCCAACCCAGATCAGAAGCACAGTGAAACCTGGGCCCCGGAGCCAAAGCTGGCTGAGATTCCCTGTTGATAGGAACTTTCTCTCTTTGGTCAGGGTGCACAACCCCCCACCCCCCGCCCCTGGGCACACATTAGGTGCTCAGTTAATATGTGATGTGTGAGTGGATGGAGGGAAGGGGCTTAGCTAAGAGTCATCCTGGAGGAAGTGATAGTGGGATGCCGATAATGAGGCTAACATGAGTTGTCTTCTGGGCGCTCATGTACCCCATGCCAGGCAGCGGCCGGGTGTCAGAGTTAGCCTCCTGTACCTGCCTGCTCCACATTCTAGGAGTCAGCCATTGCAGGTTGGAAATATTTTTAAAAAATACATCTCTATGGAACATGCGCAGACTGTTCTCTTTTCATTTTCCCTAAGCAGTGCCGTGTAACAACTGTTTACATGGTATTTACATCATATCAGATATCGGAAGACACCTAGAGACGATTTAAGGTGCACCGAAGCATGTGCGGAGGTTCTATGCAAACACTCTGCCATTTTATGTAAGGGATTTGACCATCCAAGGATTTGGTGATCTGAGGAGGGTCTTTTGTAAATACTAAGGGGTGACTGAGTATGAATTTTTCCCATTTATTTCTCAAAGGATACCCTGTGGAGTAGACACACTCTAGTGCCCTTTTAAAGAGATGAGGGCTTGAGATTTAGCCCAAGAATCCACAAAGATATGGGGCAGAGTCAGATGTGGGTTCAGGGAGTCTGCTTCAAGAGCTCTTGCAGGATTCCACCCCAGGCTAGGGCCTGCTGGACTCAGCCATCAAACATTCCAACTCTGAGTCAGCAGCCTCAGCCAAAGTGAGATGTTAAGCAACTCAGGGAGACCCTGTCTCTAAATAAAATACAAAACAGGGCTGAGGATGTGGCTCAGTGGTCAAGTGTCCCTGAGTTCAATCCCTGGCCACTCCCCCCCCCACCAATGATTTATATTTAGTATTTGAATTTGAAACTTTTTCACACTTTTTTCAATTAAAAAAAATAAATCTATGAATCTAAAAAGACACACAGAGAAGAATTCCTCCTTCCTCTGTCCTCAGCCTCCCGGTTCTGCTCTCCAAGGGCAACGGAGGCTTTCTATTTCTTTTGTGTTTTCTAGACTAGGTCAATCATTAGACCCAATTAGGAGAAGGAGCATCTTCCTTCTAGTGTATACCTGTTCTGTATCCGTTGTTTGAGTTTTTGACAAGCATGCTTTAAAAAAATTAAAGGTTATAAAAATAATCATTAGAGGCACCAATACTTCCCCGTGACCCTGCTTTGTCCCCCAACTTCAGAAGCAGATGCTGAACAACTGTCTCTTTATGGGACAGCTAACAGTGTTCTGTGGTTCTCTAGCGGCTACCATCACTGGTCCCTTGCAGCTGTGGAGGAGAAAACCAGAACATCTGGTAAGCCTTTGATCTCGGGTCCCATCGGCTTGGTTGGTCTCCATGGCAACCACCATACCCCCAGTGGTAGAGAATGAGTCCCTTTGTTCTTCTCTCCCCACCTTCACCCCACCTTAATTATCCTGGCCTGTTTGCCTTCATGAGCCAGGTAGACATATGGGTAGTGATTCTCCTTTGTCTTCCTCCCAGGTTCCCTTTTCCTCCTGCCCTTCTCTTGCTATGAGATGTGTCCATTATTGTCATGGTCCTGGCCTCAAGTCTCAGCTGTCTGGGTGATTAAGCCCTATGATCTTGTGTGGGGAGTCACTTGGAGCCTGAGAACCTCAGTTTTTTTCATCTGTGAATTGGGAATAACGGTGGTACCCACACCTTGGGATGAAAACCGAGCACCTTCAAAGCTCAGTGGCTGCACAATTGATACAGGTGATGTATCCTCAGTAAGAAGGAGGACCTGGGTGGGCACGGTGGTGCACACCTGTGATTTCGGCAGCTCGAGAGGCTGAGGCAGGAGGATCTCGAGTTCAAAACCAGCAAAAGTGAGGTGCTAAGCAACTCAGGGAGACCCTGTCTCTAAATAAAAAATGCAAAATAGGGCTGGGGGTGTGGCTTAGTGGTTGAGTGCCCCTGAGTTCAATCCCTGGTACCCCCTTCAAAAACAGGGGGAGGACCGAGGGTCCCCAGAACATCTCTGGACTTGGCTACTAGGGTGACCCTCAAGTAGTGATTGGACTTTTACCACCGACCTTGGTCTTATTTATCTTGTGTTCCTGTTTGGTGAATGCCCTATTTCCATGATGCCGGGAATGGCCAGACGTGCAATCCAGCCATCTTAACTCACAGCTTTGGGGTGTGCTGTCTTCTCCGCCTTGAGAGCCCGTCTAGCCTCCTGTTCCTCTGATCTCAGCTGAGATGTTGCTGCTCCCGTGTATGGACGACTCTCCATTTCCTTACCCATAACCGCCTCTGTGGTTGAGCCCCTGGAAAACTGGGCCTGTGCTGTTGAACATTTCCTCCTTCAGTGTCTGCTCTAGAATGTCATCAGATGTTTGGATATATTCACTTAACAGATAATTATTAAGCACCTACTATGTGTTGGACATTATCAGATAAACATGTCAAAGAGGACCCTCCCCCTGGGAAGCTGAAGTTCTACACAGGGTGCAGGACTGGTTGTTGGTCTCTAGAACTACTGGTGACTGGCAATATGAAATTTCTTGGGGTTCCCTCATCCCTATTTGCTAATGATCTAAGCCTTGTTTAATTTCTATATCACAGCTGGTCATCTTGTGCCCGTGATTCTTTGCACTTTGGAAATTCCATCCAAGCAGGGTTTTAGTGTGTGAGTGCTCAAAGGAACATGGACCCCTTAAGAGTCAGAGGGTGCCTCTATATTGACCTTTGTAACTCCAGGACCCAGGTCCAGGCTGGGCACTGAGCAAGTTCTAAGCAAACATGGGCTCAAGAATATGTAGAATCATGTTCTCACTTTACTTCTGGCTGAGGCAGACTTTCATTTCCAAGGGGTTTTCTGCACTGTTTGGATCTCACTCACTGCAGGAAGATGTGGTTAAACTGAACTCGCAGAGACGGGTGCGTACATCCTGGCCTGAGCCTCTGGGATTATCCAGAAACACGCAGCTCTACAAGTGTCAAGTGACCTGGTGGGCCTTACAGGGCCTATGGAGGCTAAATAACATGCACATTGTTTATTAACTTTATTTATTGATTTTTCTGTTATCGATTGATTAATTTTGTTATTGATTGATTTTATCACATGGAGGATATTTGAATTATATTTTATTGAGAAATAAACATTTATACCATAGATACACATATGAAATTTTTGGGAGGGAGAGGGATTTACCCAGGGCTGGAGGGTGTGGAGGTGCTGCTGAGGGAGCAGCAGAATGGGAAGAGGGAGCTGGGGACAGGTCGCCTCTGCCCTGGGCAGGCTTCTCCCCCTGGGGCCTGGTGGGCCTTCTGAACACCTGCCTGTGACGAAAGGCTCAGCTGGCCATCGGCATTGCCATCTTGGAAGACAGACTTTGCGATGACCTCCACTCTAGGGCTCTCATTTCTTACCCTCTCTTAATCAAAAGGCCTGATTCTAGAAATCGCTTTCTTTTTTGAGTTAAAGATAAATTTACCCATCCATCGGTGGAAAGAGAACACAATAGAGTTCTGCGAGGGCCACAGACAAGCTTACTGGACTCGTCTGTGCTCTCTGCACGATTCAGGCTTAGCCCAGGGGAGGCAAAGAGGACTGGGAAAGAGGAGGCACCTTCCTGGGGGCCACGGAGTGGCGTCAAGGAATTGTTGACAAATGCTGGGCCCAGATGGAGGGAAACTAGCGGATACCAGGGAACCAGCAAGGAACGGTGCTCGCCCCAGAGGCTGCTAACACGGCGGGCGGATGACCCTTACTCCCCCAGGCTGAAAGAGGCCTTATAAGAGAATCGATTCCACGAGGAGGTCCTAGAGGGGAGCTCTGGCCCTGGCAGTGCCAACCTGTGGACACTGAGCCAAGCCCCAGGGGGCCAGCTGGGCAATATACTCCAGCTCGCTCTCATCTGGTTCCTCCTCGTGCCTGCTGTGGACTGGGTCCAACGTAAGACCAAAGGAAAGATCCATAACGATCCTTAAAACCAATCTCCAGGGGCCGGGGCAGGATTCAGGATGGAGGATGGATTCAGGGACCAATGGAAGACACTGAACACGGTATTTGGAACAGGTGTTATTTCGGCAGAGAAGTACATTCCATTTTCCTTGAAACACACGGTCGCTTTTGTTCACCCTAACTTCTCCTAGTTTCCCATTTTCAAAAATGGAATCATAGTAATAAGGATAAGAGAGTGTCTATAACCAAATCTCTGAGGATTAAATAAATTAGTTCATGTAATAAATTAATGAATGCTCCAGGTAAAGATCATCTTTTATTTTTGTGATATCATTTCAACTCTTTGTTTCTCCACTACCAAAAGAGACAGGGGGCTGGGCATGGTGGCGCACGCCTGTAATTCCAACGGCTTGGGAGGCGGAGGCAGGAGGATCACGAGTTCAAAGCCAGCCTCTGCAAAAGAAAGGCGCTTAGCAACTCAGTGAGACCCTGTCTCTAAATAAAATGCAAAATAGGGCTGGGGATGTGGCTCAGTGGTCGACTGCCCCTGAGTTCAATCACTGGTACCAACAAAAAAAAAAGAGAGAGAGACACACACACACATAGGAACAAGTCCAATTTGATGGTCTGTTTAATTCTTCTACAAGTAAATCAAGAGTGAGGGCTCTATAATAAAGGGTAACTGAATCTGATACACAGTGTAAGGAGACTATAGGGCTTGGTGGGGACTGTGGCAAAATGTTGTCTCCTTTCAAGGGACCACATGCCACTCAATTCCAACAGATTAGGGCTCTGTCAAAATGTAGTTTTTGTGTTGCCAGAACTTTGAAGTTTTCAAGAAAAGCTGGAAAAGCCAGAATTTTTATGTAGAAGTGTCTGATTTTTAAATGTTAGCAAATGAATCAAATTTTTACAAATGTTATCTTGGGTGCCAACACTTGGTGATCCACGTAAAACGAGCGCGGGGACAGGGTCCAGCTCACATGCAATCAGTGGTGCTCTTTAGTTTAGCTGAGCCTGCGGGCTGGAGGAAGCTGCTGGCCTCTCAAGGGAGAAAGAATGTGACCTTGACCCTGGCAGAAGCCTTAGTTAGACTGGAGATAAGATAATGCAAATTTGACCTAAAACCCAAGTGCTGGGATGACACAGAGGAAGGAGAGATGTGAGAGGAAGGGACCAGAATGAGGGACTCTGGGAGGCATGTAGCCAGCCGCAGAGGCACATGCCTGTAATCCCAGTGGCTCAGGAGGCTGAAGCAGGAGGATTGCGAGTTCAAAGCCAGCCTCAGCAATTTAGCGAGGCCCTGAGCAATTTAGTGAGACCCTGTCTCTAAATAAACTGTCCAGTTTGGGGCACCCGGAGCGGTGCCAGGGCCCCTGCTCGCTTCCCTTACAAACGCAGAGCTGAACCCCGTCCTGGAGGCAGAGGGGCCACGGGCCTAGGCTTCGCCCGCCCACATCTGGTCTGCACATTGCCGCGGGCCAGGCCGCTTGTTCAACAATGAGCAGGATTATTTCCTCTCGTTCCTCCCCAGGTCGCTTCAAAACCGCACTCGGAAAAAGAAAACCGCGGAAGGGGTGTCAGCCAGCGGAACCGCCGCCGCGCCCGACTTTCCAACAGAGGGGTGGGGGAGGGGCTGGGGGTTGGGGTGCAGGGGGCGATCAGCTCTGTTCATGCCAGGGGCCGGGGCTTGGGCGGGCCCCTGTGGCTGCTGGTGTGTGTGTGTGCAGACTCTGCCTGTGGGTCCGTCTGTGCTTTGGCTCCGCGTCTGTCTGGACGTCTGTCTGTGTCTGTCTGTGTGTCTAAGTGGCACTCGCTCCCATCCATTTTCCTGCAAATGACAGAATTTCGTTCTTTATGGCTGAATAAAAATCCCGTTGTGTGTATACACCACGTTTTCTTTATCCATTCGTCCCTCCATGGACACCCAGGCTGGCTCCGTAGTTTGGCTGCCGTGAACGTGGGTGTGCAGACATCACTGTAGCACGATGACTTTAATTCTTCAGGATAAATACTGGGGACTGGCATGGCTGGGTCGTGTGGTGGAGTTATGCTGATCTCAATTTTACTTTTGCTTGTCTATCCATCCATCCACTTAAGTATATGTCGTAGTCCCTTGGTATATGTGAGATTTGATCCGGGACCCTTGTGGGTACCAAAATCCATAGATGCTGAGTCCCTTAAATAAAATGGTGTAATATTTGCATAGCATCTGTGCACATTTTCTATACTTTTAACCCCCTTTAGATGACTTCTAATAGTTAATACAGTGTGTACATTGTGTAAATTTTTGCTGTAATGTATTGTTTCGGTAAAATAATAATGACAATAAAAATGTCTATACATGTTCAGAACACATGCGATTTTTCTTTATCTGCAGCTGGCTGAATCATCTGATGCTGAATCTGTGGATACGGTGGGGAATCGATCGATGCAAATCAGGTATTGCTCTACGCGCAGAGGAAATGGCGATGGAGGGGACACACAAAGCCCCTGCTGGTTGGGGGCTCATGTCCAAGTGGAGAGACCCAGTATTATAACTCTTATTTCAGAGCCAGTAAGCGGTGGAGCTGTGTGTTTGCAGAACTTGTTAGAGTCTGCAAACGCAGCTCCAGTCTGGAGCTAGACTTCAAGAGACCCGGAGAGGTACTGCGGTTAGCTTGACCCCTTGCAAAGGACACATGTATGCCAGGTTTTAAAAGAAAATAAAATGGGACTCAGTAGTGAAGTCTCTCTTTGAAGGTCACCTTCATTGTTTGCTTGTAGGAATGAGGCACCCTTCTGAGTTTCGGGTCTTGCAAGATGACGTCCCTCTGGGGAGAGTGAACTAGGTGAGGCCCCTCTGCACCTCTTCCTGTGGGGGCAGCAGCTGTTTCCTCAATTAAATCAGGCTCCCCCCACTGGCAGTCTGAACTTGGGTCTGAACATTGGCTCAGTCACTTCTGGGGCGAAGGAGTCTGAGAGCTGGGCTGGGGGGCGCCTAAGACAGGAGGTGCAGCAGGGTGGCCTGGCGGGGAGAGGCTTGTGTCTGGCTCAGCCATGTGAGCCCAGCCTTCAGCTCTCACGGGTCTGGTGCGTAGCCACAAACTCGTTCACCACGGAGAAGAGCAGTTGTGTTTCCACGGCGAGTAGCCAGTATTTACTGGCCCTTTCGATG